>BQNB010034638.1:0-51456 GCA_026074375.1 Tanacetum coccineum
CCTTATCTCTTTTCTATCTTTATTTTGCTTATTGGTATAACTTATTATTGTGAAATGGATTAAGCTTTTGGGATAACACTTCTTTTTATTTATTTATAAACATGCAAATGCTACAAGAGTTTATATATTTTTGTTATTACCCTTGCAACATTTGACATTATACGCACATCCCCCCATTTGAGATGAACAACGTCGAAAGTGATGATATAGGAGGGTCTTTATAGATCATAACTGATTGGTCTTCAACGAATGCATAAAAATTTCGTTCCCATTTCCTCGAACCATGGACTTAAGTAGCCAGAGATTTCAACACGAAGCAAAATAAAGACTACAGGGTAGGCTAAGGCGAAATAGTGTAACGAAACATATAGGATTTAAATAAGGAATGGTTTAACAAGATAATTCTATTCTCCGTTGGTCAATTCTGTGATGCGGATTTGGAAGTTGCTTTTCGAAGTCTACCTGTTACATCCGTGATTTGAAGGGAAATGTTCTTCTTAAAGGTTCTCGTAGCACAGATTTGTATTCCATTACTCTTCGTCAAAGATCATCTGTGTTCTTTTTGTAAGATGGGGAAAGCAAAAAGAAAGTCTTTTCACACTAAGACTACCCCGAGCTCAAAAAGACGGATACAACTTCTACAAATGGACTTATGTGGTCCAATGCGGGTAGAAAGCATTAATGGAAAGAAGCATGTTCTAGTAATTGTTGATGACTACTCCCGATATACCTGGACTCACTTCTTGAGGTCCAAAGACGAAACACCTGGAGTTCTCATTGATTTCCTTACACTTGTCCAAAGAGGACTTCATGCTCAAGTTTCAACAGTTCGAACTGACAAAGGCACGGAATTTCTTAATAAAACTCTTCATGCATACTTTGCAAAAGAGGGAATAAGACACGAAACGTCAACTGCTCGAACACCTGAACAAAATGGCGTTGTCGAAAGACGAAACTGTACTCTTGTTGAGGCTGCTCGAACAATGCTAAGCGCCGCTAAAGTTCCTTTGTTCTTCTGGGCTGAAGCAATTGCTACAATATGTTTTACTCAAAACCGTTCACTTGTAATTCCTCGACATGAGAAAACACCTTATCATATCATCAATGCCCGAAAACCGTCAGTCAAGTTCTTTCACATCTTTGGTTCTCTTTGCTACATCGTCAGAGATGGTGAAAATCTTGATAAAATGAAGGAAAAAGGTGATGCATGTATTTTTGTTGGGTATTCTACTCAGTCAAAGGCTTACAGGGTATTTAACAAGAGAACAAGAATGATAGTTGAAACAATTCATGTTAACTTTGACGAATTGCCTCAAATGGCGTCAGATCACGTCAGTTCTGACCCCGGTCCACAATGTTCAACAACGGTACTTGAACAAGACAGTTTAAGTCCCGGTCCACAAAGTCAAGAAAATGTTCCTCAAGTTGCTGAGACAGTAACAACGTCAAATGAGCTGGAATTGCTATATGATGTTCAGATGAATTACTCAATGGAACATCTCATGTTGTGTCAAGTCTTCCGCTGTACATGCTGCTTAGATATCCCGTAAACGTCAATAACATAACACAAACTCACACTTCTACAACAACCCGATGTGCAGATCCACCTCCATTGCACATTCCATTCAACACATCAAACTCCAACTCAAGTCCCAACTGTCACTGGGCACCTGAGAACATTAATCCAAGCAGAAATCCAATACACAGAAAATGCCAATTTGACGATGTGAATTATCACATCGTCCATTACAACCGGAACAGGAAGAACAAGGGGATACATCGTCTCGTCATGTTTGAATCGTCACTTTGCATACTTTCTATCACACCATCCAGTCCGCACAACATTGGACAAAAGATCATCCATTAGAAACAAGTCATTGGAAATTCTTCTTCAATCAGTTAGAACAAGACGCAGCTAGAAACAGACGGCGAGATGTGTATGTTCGCTAACTCACCGTGAGTCGAACCGAACCAAAGAACATCAAAAAGAAGCCATGGCCTTGATTCTTGCCTGGAAGTTGGAAATCAATGCAGAAGAACTCATCAGTTTGATCGACGAGATGATGGAATTAGTCGACAGACCAACTTTGCAAAAAATGTCATTAACTAAAGTGGCTCTGGAAAAACAAACGTGATGAGGAAAAAAACTGTCATTCGTAATAAATCTCGTTCTTGTGGCTAAGGGATATGCTCAAAAGGAAGGAATTAATTTCGAAGAGTCATTTGCACTAGTTGCTAGGTTGGAAGCTGTACGGTACTGTTCATTGCGTATGCTGCACACAAATCATTTACTATGTACCAAATGGACGTTAAAACAGCATTTCTTTACGGACCTCTGAAAAAAGAAGTGTACATAAACCAACCAGCTGATTTGTTTGACCCATGATCATCCTGACAAAGTTTAACCGTCTCAAGAAATCATATATGGTCCTCAAACAAGCACCAAGAGTGGGTAAGGATGAACCTTCCAACTTCCTGGTATCATAAAGATTCTCATAAGGTTCTATTGATCCAACCTGTCATAAACTAAAACATAGGGAAGACATATTGCTTGTGCAAATTTATTACGTTGATGACATATTTGTTTGGTTCTACGTACCCAAAACTTTCGAAAACGATTTGGAAACTAATGCAACAGCAAGTTTGATAATCTATGATGGGGGAGCGAAATTCATTTTAAGGAATTCAGATCCACATTCCCCCTCGTGGTATCTTATAAACCAAGCTAAGTATGCTCAAGAGATACTTAAAAAGCATGGTATAACCTCATGTGATAGCATTGGTACACCAATGGCTACAAAACACCTTGATGCTAACTTAAGTGGTACTCCGGTCTACCAAACGAAATATCGTAGTATGGTCGGAGCACTCATGTACCTAACAGCAAGTATAGAGGCCATATATAGTACATACAACATGTTATTATGCTCTCTATCACGCGAAACCCGACAAAGAAACATCTCAACTGGGGCGGTAAACGTAATCTTTATCGGTACCTTAAAGACTCCATTAACAAGGTCCTCTGTTAATCCGAAGGACACCGTTTTGAACTAACTGCATTTTCAGATTCGAACAGCGGTTTCTCGATCACGTAAGAGCACATCTAGTGGCATACAAATTCTAAGCGGTGATAAGTTAGGTCAACATGCCATCCAAAAAGCAGGACTGCACTTCAATGGTCTCAGCAGAATCCGACATTGTCTTATCTGCATGCTGCGCACAAGTTCTATGGTTGAGAACTCAGCTCACAGATTATGGCTTCCACTTTGATAAAATACCTATGTATTATTACTCAAAGGCAGCCATAGCCATCTCATGCAATCCAATCCAGCATTCCCGTACCAAGCATATTGATGTCCGATATCACTTCATAAAGGAATAGGTTGAAAAGGGTATTGTTGAATTATTCTTTGTCGGAACTGAATACCAGTTAGCTGACTTGTTTACTAAAGCTTTATCGGAAGATAGGTTTAAGTATCTTGTCAGACGACTCGGTATGAGATGTTTGACTCCAGATGAACTGGAGGTTCTGGCAATTGAATCTGCTTGATCCATCAAACATCAATTTGTAAATATTTTTTCTCTCTTTATTTTGATTTATAAAAAATTTGAAAAAGAAAATAGAAAAATATAAAACCTAGAAAAACAAAATATAAAATCAGAAAAATTTCAAAAATACCAAAAAGAATCTTCTCGGCATGTCTCTTGGAATCGATAACATTTACGTACCTAGAAATGTTGATTAACATCGACACGGGCGTGTAAATGAAGTTCGAACAGGAGTTTCAAATGCTTTCAAAACATGTCATTTCTAAATTTTTCTAGATACTATGTACATTTTCAGTACAATAACTCGTTCCTGAATGTATAAGGGAAGTGTACGCCTCAGTGCGCTTACTCTAAAAATATAAAGAAGTCTTCTAACATGTTTCTTTAAAATCGTTGAACACAATTTTTACAAAAAACTTCAATGTCAAAATTGTCTACCATAAAATTTGTGGTTATTTTTCTATAAAAAGTGGTATTTGATAAAATTGTGGGTCAAAACACTGCCTTACCTCGAATAATTTTCTGAGGGGGGAAGCTTTTTAAAACAAAGCCTTTTAAGTGTCAGGATACATCTCATAAATGTCAATCTATGTATCCAAAAAACACATCTGTGAAATTAACATGAGGAAACTTATAATGTCAATTATTAATATACAAACCTGTCATTTAAGGCATATCACTTTCATATCAACTATTTGTGGTGTCAGATCAATTTTTCATTTCCAATGTCAAGTTTTAATAAATTTTGGTATCCCACAAATACGTTTTAAGGGGGAGCTCTCCGGAAAAAATGAATTTCATGGGGGGGGCTAATAACGAGGTAAAATTTTCTCCTCATAGAATTTTCAAGTCAAATTTTAATCACTTGGTATTTCAAAGACTAAGTGAATTATTATTTAAAATAAGGGGATAAAATGTGATTAAAATGAGATATAGAAGAATGTGATCTTTTAGACTCTAAATGCAAATCTTTCCTTCATGTGCAAACAATTTCGAATCATCGGAGCACATGTGTAGGGGAGTATTTGAAAATAACAATGCAGAAAAAGGATTTATGGTTCGATCTGATCCCTAACAAACCTAATAAATTGTCACGACAGTCCTGAAGTCATCAGTGGTTAGGTTAGGTATAAGTCCTACGATCCAACCAGAACCGGAGGGATCTACCCAAGGATACTCCATAGTTAGAAATAGCAGTCCTTAGGTATGATTGGAGATGAATGTGAATAAGGGAAAAATGCCGACTAAGATTGAGCTAACACTGGAACAATCACAACAAGGTGTTAGTAATGACGTCTTGGTAAGCATTGAAGGGGTTGAAGAATTAAAAAGAAATGTATGGATAAAGGGTGAAAAGAAAGAATCCCTCCTTACACCTTAGGCAGAAACCGGGTCAATACATAATCTATCAAAATCACACAGATGATTGTTGATATTGAAGACGACATCATGGACCCAGTGATGCAATGCACAACCCTTCCCAGCCATTCGAGTTTCTCTCAAAAGAAACTTGTCTCATTTGTCACGGAGATACACACGTTATCTATTGACATCTCACTCCGAGATTGTTGATATTGAATAGGTGGCAGTCTGCTCCAGCCTTTGAGTACTAAAACCAAAGTGCACAAATCGAGTCTAGAGCCAGAAGAGATCAAATTAAAAATCTCATTAGACACAAGTCAAAATACATATGTTGAACAAGGGAACCATAAAGTTCACAAGTTGTAACAAAGAGTCCTTACACATTAACTTGAGATCTTGCCAAAACAGCAGAGTGATAACTTTAGTATTCACGAGTGAAGATGGAAATCCTGCTTGAGCAAACGTTAATACCTCTGCATGGTAGGTGACATGCAAGAATCTATATGAATCAAGCTTGTAATAACTGTGATATCAATTTGGGTCCAGTAAATGAAATTTGACGACTTAATCCAAAAGATAGTAACTAACTGATTCACTCTTAACTGTGTTGTCTGCTTTGATACGTTCTAGTAATTGAAACTAGCAAGCATAGGTAAATATAATACATCTGTGTTTAGACATCCAACGCTTGAGTTTGGTAAACCCTGTCAAGGAGATATTGAATCTACCTGATCATAAATAAACTATAGTATATATACTATAAAACGGAAACGAGGTTTAATGCAACCGAAACTCAATAGATTTACAAAGCCATTATTCTCTTTTATTGCTTAACTGTTATACTTCAGATAAGACGACAGTGTGCAAGCCTCATTCCAGCGAAGCGGATTCATAAACACATGCACATAACTCAAGCTTTCAAAGTCAATCATTCAACGTCAAGATAGTTGATTCTAATCTTCCCCACATCAAAGACCTCAAGTCAAATAAAGAATCATCAATTTGGGAGATGGTAGACTGATAATCCACATAGTCAAACCAAGAATGTAACAAGTATAGCAAGTTTGGTCAAGAGCATAATTGATCAAGGAAGTCAAATGAAGATGATTCAAGTCACGAGAGGAGAGATGCAAGATAACGAGTCTCAAGAATTTAAAGTCAAAAGATAAAGGCTCAAAATGCAAGATCAATCCAAGCATGGATGACCAAAGCCATTAAAACAAGACAAGGACCATAACAAGAGAAAGCATAAATGTTAAACGTCCTTATCTTCAATTGTCATATCGGTGATACAGAGAAGTTTGAAGAAAGAGACCCGTCAACATTGGGGGATATTTTAAGTCCTTAATTATATTAAGGTTCAAAACAAGAAAGTTATCAGTCTCATTAAGTTCAAATAGTCCGTGTTATGTAATCAGGCAAGTCTGAGATCATCGGGGCTTGGTTTGTAAACTAATGTTGTCCATGTTAAGGTGAAAGCCCAGTTTAGCCAAGCCCGGCCCTTTAAGAAAAGCCCATGAGCCAACCAAAGGCTAGGGTATAAATATCCCTTCACCACACTTGGTGAAGGGTGTTGGTTACATTTCATTTCACTTGTAATCCTCCAAACTCTCTCTAAGCTAATCTTCCTTTCTTGTTTCTCTCTCTAATTTCTCTCTCTAAGATTTCTTATTATTTCTAGCATTTTGGTAAAGAATATTGTTGTGTAATGGAATAAACTAGTGGGATAACAGGATTATTTCAGAACCAAGCCTCAACTTCGGGTACTCTTCTAAGTAATACCATTCCAAACCCGAAGGGTGAGATGAAAGCGATCACTACTCGAAGTGGTGTTGCTTACGAGGGACCCTCGATTCCTACTAATCCTTCTCCCAAAAGGTAGTGGAAAGAGAAACCAAGGAGACAACGGATAAGGAGCAATCTAATTTCCAAGGAAGTACCGCTCAAATCCCACCTCCGGTTACCCCCATTCCAACTCTGGAACCCGATGTTCCAAAAACTTTTCCTAAAACCACTCCTATTCTGGAACCCGATGTTCCGAAGAGTTTACCTCAGCCAAATATTCCTTATCCTTCACGACGTGATGATCAAAAGTCCCGTGACAAAGCTTCAAATCAAATGGAGAAGATCTTCCAAATCTTTCAAGATTTGCGCTTCGACATTAGTTTCGCAAGAAGCTTTACTTTGATTGCCAAGATTTGCTCCAACTATTAAGAGTTTTGCTCATGAATCAGGAAAAGTTTGCTTGAATTAGCTAAGATAAAAACGTTTGAACGGAGAATTGCTCGGCGATGCTCCTCAAAAAGCTTCCCGAAAAGCTTGGAGATCCCGGCAAGTTTCTTATTCCATGTAATTTCCCGAGAATGGATGTATGTCACGCCTTGGCCGATCTTGGCGCGAGCATAAATCTTATGCCTCTTTCCTTTTGGAAAAAGCTTTCCCTACCCGAACTTACACCAACTCGGATGACTTTAGAGTTAGCGGATCGATCGATTACTCATCCCAAAGGACTCGCTGAAGACGTTTACGTTAAAGTAGGAAAGTTCCATTTTCCTACCGACTTTGTTGTTGTCGATTTCGAAGCCGATCCTCGAGTACCTCTCATACTTGGGAGATCCTTTTTGAGGACCGGTCGTGCTTTAATTGATGTTTATGGAGAAGAAATAACCCTTCGAGTTGATAACGAAGCCGTCGTCATCAAGTCACTTTTATTAGATAAACCACGAAAACCTCTCTACAAATGATAAGTCGGTAAACCGAATTGACATCATTGATGCAGTTTGTGAGGAGTATGCTCCGGAATTACTAGGATTTTCTAATAATGATTCTTCGGGTGGCAATCCCACCCCGACGTCTGAGCCGTTTACTTCCGAATTCATTTTAGAAGAAATCGAAGCTTATCTCAAGGACGATTCGATTTCACCAGAAATTGATCATGCCGATTGCGATCCGGAGGGAGATATTTGCTTAATTGAAAATTTGTTAAATAATGACCCGTTTCAACTTCCTTCGATGGACCCTAAACAAAGTGAAGTGACCGAGGCAAAATCTTTAATTGAAGAGCCTCTGGAATTAGAGTTAAAAGATTTACCAGTCCTCATTTGATATGCTAAACTAAGAAGAAAATGACAAGATACCATTAGTGTGAGTTTTTATTTTTTTTTTTTTTTTCAGTGATTATTGCAAAAGGATTAAAAGATAGGAAAAAAGATGCTCTCTTAAAGGTGCTTAAATCTCATAAACGGGCCATTGCTTGGAAAATCACCGACATCAAGGGTATCCACCCTCGTTTTTGTATACACAAAATCTTGATGGAGGATGATTACAAACCCATGGTTCAAAGTCAGAAACGGGTTAACCTAAAAATTTACGAGGTAATCAAAAAGGAGGTCTTAAAACTTCTTGATGCCGGTATGATTTACCCGATCTCTGACAGCCCATGGGTTAGTCTAGTGCATTGTGTTCTAAAGAAAGGAGGAATTACAGTTGTTGCTAATGAAGAGAATGAATTAATTCCGACACGTTTAGCTTACCGGTGAGAGTTTGTATCGACTATAAGGAAGTTAAATGAAGCAACTCGAAAAGATCATTGTCCATTATAACCGATTATGGATCAAATGTAAGAAAGATTAGCCGGAAATGAGTTTTATTGTTTTCTAGATGGATTTTCAGGGTATTTCCAAATACCAATAGATCCCCAAGACCAGGAAAAAACTACTTTCACATGCCCGTATGGAACTTTCGCGTACCGTCGCATGCCATTTGGTTTGTGTAATGCTCTCGGTACTTTCCAACGTGTATGATGGCCATATTCCACGATAATGATCAGAAAAGACAATAGAAGTGTTTATGGATTGATTTCTCAGTTTTTGGGGATAGTTTGATTTCATGCCTCTCCAAGTTTAGAAAAGATCTAACACGATGTGAAGACACGAATTTAGTTTCTTATTAGGAGAAGTGCCCACTTATGTGTAGAGAAGGAATTGTGTTAGGACATAAAATTTCAAAGTCGGGAATTGAGGTCGATCGTGCTAAAGTCGATGTTATCGCTAAGCTACCTCACCCGACTACCGTTAAAGGTGTTAGGAGTTTCTTAGGTCATGCAGGTTTTTAAACCCGTCGTTTTATCCAAGACTTTTCCAAAATAGCTAGACCAATGACTCGCCTTCTTGAGAAGGAAACACAGTTTGTTGTTTTCCTAATGATTGTATTGATGCTTTTCAGACTTTAAAAAGAAGCTACCGCGAGCTCTGATCTTAGTTTGTCCCGGATTAGAACACCTTCGAACTCATAGTGTGATGCAATGATTTCTCGAATGTGGGCTTTTTTAGGACAACGAAATACGAAGCACTTCAGCCTAAACATTATGCTATGTAAGACAATGACAGAAGCTAAAATTCATTTACACTATCACGGATAAAAGGAAATGCTTACCGTTGTATCTTTTGAAAAGTTTTTCGGCCCCATCTTGTCATATCTAAAAAGCCATAGTGTATACGGATCACTGCGCTTTAAATACCTTATGAAACAAACAATACGCTAAGCCTAGGTGTGCTCCGTTGGGTTCTTTCTCCTACAAGACTTTGCATATCACCATCCGTGAAAAAAAAAAAGGAAGTAGAACCTCGCGGCTGATCATTTATCGAGACATAAGAATCCTCATAAGGATGGTTGTTAGAAAAAAGACATAAATGAACATTTTCCTTTAGAAACTGGTGCGATAGCTAGTGAAAGTACCCCATGGTTTGCGGATTTTGCAAATTTCCATGCGGAGAATTTTATCATCAAATAAATGACGACTCAACAAAAGAAGAAGTTTTTCAAGGACGTTAAACATTATTTTTGGGATGATCCCTATCTTTTTCGAATTTGTGCGGATCAAATCATTCGAATTTGTGTGCATGGGCAAGAAGCTAATGATATCCTCAAAGCTTGTCATGAAGGACCCACCGGGGGCCATCATAGTGCCAATCTCACCGCTCAAAAAGTATTTGATGCTGGTTTCTTTTGGCCGACCATATATCGAGATGCCCATACTATGATCAAATCTTGTGATACGTGTCAAAGACAAGGCAAAATTTCACAATGAGATGAGATGCCTCAAAATGCTATTCAAGTTTGTGAAATCTTCGATGTATGGGGTATCGATTTTATGGGACCTTTTTCGTCTTCACGTGGAAATAAATACATCCTCGTTGCCGTTGATTATCTTTCAAAGTGGGTGGAAGCAAAGGCGCTCCCCACAAATGATGCTCGAGTAGTGGTTAAGTTTTTGAAATCTCTTTTTGCCCGATTCAGAACACCTAGAGCTATTATAAGCGATCGTGGGACCCATTTTTGTAATGATCAATTTGCTAAAGTAATGTCTAAGTATGGGGTCACTCATCGTCTTGATATCGCTTATCACCCTCAAACGAGCGGTCAAGTGGAGGTGTCCAATCGCGGTTTAAAACGTATTCTAGAAAGGATGGTTAGAGAAAACCGTGCCTCATGGTCAGACAAACTAAATGACGCTTTGTGGGCATTTCGTACCGCTTTTAAACACCGATTGGTTGTACGCCTTACAAATTAGTGTACGGAAAGTCTTGCCATTTACCTATCGAGTTAGAGCATAAAGCATATTAGGCTTTGAAACATGCTAATTTCGATCTTAAAACCACGGGTGATTACCAGAAGCTTCAACTTAATGAACTTAATGAGCTTCGTGATCAAGCTTACGAAAATTATTTGATATATAAAGAGAGGACAAAGAAGCTTCACGACTCAAAGATCAAAAACCGCATTTTCAATGTTGGTGATCGAGTTTTACTCTTCAACTCTCGTCTAAAGATATTCTCGAGAAAGCTTAAAACTCGTTGGTCAGGACCTTTCACCATCACCAAAGTTTTTCCATATGGAACCATCGAGTTATCTCAACCCGATGGTCCAAACTTTAAGGTGAATGGTCATCGTGTGAAGCATTACTTCGGAGGGGACTTACCACCCAAGGTAGTCCAGGATCTCCAAACTTTCTCTAAGGACGAATAAATTCGGGGATCGAGTCAAGCTATGTGACTCGGTTACCAAAAACAAAGCGCTTCGTGGGAGGCACCCCATGCTTATCTTTCTATCTTCTTTCTTATTTCTATTGTGATGTGAGGAGGCTTGTACTCTTCCGA
This sequence comes from Tanacetum coccineum, assembly GCA_026074375.1. Taxonomy (NCBI): domain Eukaryota; kingdom Viridiplantae; phylum Streptophyta; class Magnoliopsida; order Asterales; family Asteraceae; genus Tanacetum; species Tanacetum coccineum. Next base: position 11,070 of record BQNB010034638.1, read on the forward strand.
TTCTTGTTGTTTGTGCTTGTGATTTTTTGTAGGATTGACCCAAAAATTTTAAAGACTCTCGTGTTCGGTGTTTTGTCCCGGTCCACTCGAGCTTCCTAGCCTTTGCTTGCCATTAGTTTGGGGAAATCCGATATCCTAGATTATTATCGACTAACATTTATCTTTTAGCATACTTGATAAACGGCTTGAGATTTTTGTGATACTTTCTCCATGCTTGGATTATGCATTCGACTTTTTGAGTTCTAGTATGGGGTTTTTAAGTCTTAGGCTAGGAAACATTGAGGACAATGTTTAATTTTAGTATGGGGTAGTATATCTTCGATATGATCTGATCTACCTTTGCCCGTTGTTCTCACGTACCCCGTTTTCCCACAAAAATAAAAAAAATAAAAAAATTTTAAAAATTTTCAAAAATAAAATAAGTGTTTTGTCACAATTTTTACTTTCCTACTGGGTAGAATAAGAATAAAATTTTGACCCGATCGAGCGTGTTGAGCTCTAGCTTGTTCCTTAACTTTTAGGCTAAGCGTTCGCAGAAATTCACGAAGAACGAAAAATAATAGGGTTAAGTATGAGTTGGATGCTAAACAAAGATTATTTGGAAATCTTAAGAGCTCATGTATGTAATTTGTGGCTTTTTTTCCCATAAACTCTTAACTAGACTAATCATACATGCTATGTTTGGAGATTAAACTTAAAGCAACAAATTTTATGTAGTTAATAGCAAAAATTTTAGTCTTAGTTCAAATTTATACTTAAATTTTTCAAAAAGAAGTCTTCTCTATATAAAGTTTCTTTTAAAAAATAAATAAAAAAAATTTGAAATGATGAAAAATGAAAAAAAAATATAATAAATAATAATTATAAACTGTGGGCTGATAAAAGTTTGCTGTATCTTGCCGGCTCACAACCGATGTTACAGCCTTCTAAAGAAAGCCCATAAGAATAAAAATCCGAGACTGATAAAAGTTTGTTGCATCTTGCCGGCTCACAACCGATGTTGCAGCCTTCTAAAAGGTCGAGGGTTACAATTGCATAAATGATATGTTTAATATTAAGTTTGAATTAATAAAAAGAACTCTTTTTGTTAAATTTAAATATGCTTTTGAACTTTGACTATTTCATTTTAAGTTTTTAAATAAGCTATGAATATACGGGAAACCTGCGAGTTTTTAAAACCTAAGGTCCGTGAGTCCCGGTACTAGTCTCTGTGGGGTGTCAAAAGCCTGGTCACTTAGCCGTAAGGTTGGGATGTGCCGAGACGAAAGTCGTTACATAGGATGATCTCGCCTTCAAACTTATTATTCTCAGGTGGAACGTGAAGCATAGAATTTTGCAAAATGTTGATCCATGGTTGAAATTCAAAATAGCACATTCACCTAAGATGTAATAATTATCGAGAGTGAAAAGTTCACAAGTTGCAAATATGAGTAGTAATAGCATCTTAACTGATATTTAGCGGTGATTTCGTTTTAAGCTTGGTTTGGAGCAAGTAAAAAGTCAGGGACGATGAATTTATCCTTTTTGGGGCATTCTCGGATCGAAATGCATCTTGTTCTATGATCCCTAACGCTTATGGAAATAACGAAAGTCGGAATATTCTAGTTAGTTGCTAAAAAAATCATAAAATTGGAAAAAAGTTTTGAAAAATGGGAAAATGGGGTGTTTTAAAGCTTGTGATTTCTTAACTCTCCCCACAAAAGTCTTTGCTACTTTTTAAAGATTTAGTTTGGGGAAGTTTTAAGGTATTTGGTTTGAGAGCATATAACATTGCGTGAGGACACGACAATCGCTTAGTTTAGAGAATTTTGATATGTGAGAAATCACATATCCTTTTTATACCAAAAATGGCCTTAAAATGAATAAATTGTGCAAATTATGCTTGTATATTGCTTGTTTTGTCATTTGTGATGTGTAGGTACAGATAATGCAAAAATCACAAGAAAAACGGTCAAAACCGGTTAAACACGAACACGGGAACGGATAGAGTACACAAGAACCAGAAAGTTTCTAGCAAAGGTCAATAAAGTCAACCTCGGTCAACCCTTTGTCAACCCACTAAAAGACAAAACCCTTAAATCTCTAAAAATAGCCCCTCAATGTTAAAAAAAATTCACAAATGGTCCTTATACATTTAACACCGTTAGTCCTTTTTAATTAAAAAGACTAACGGTCATTAGCCATATAACCAAATCCATTTAACCTTTCACCTTTTAACCTGAGCCCAAATAACATCACCAGGCCCAATTCTTTTTAATCCCGAGCCCAAGTCAACCCATCTAAACCCCGGGTCAAACATAAACGTATAAAAGTACAAATAAGCGGGAAAAGTTGTTGTTACTGTTCATCGTCGTCCCAAGTAATTAACCATGCATCAAAAACAAAGGGTAAAGTTCAATTAATGACGTAGAACAAAGATTCGAGTACCAAGCTTATAGCTCAGCATCAAAACATCACCACAAGCTATGATTGGTCAATTAGGACAAGGGGAATGGGATCCTTTTTGCGCCGCCGCCTAACAAGGGTGAGGAGAGGGGTATGGGTTGGTGTGGGGGGAGTTTTTAGCGAGAGAAATTATAACTTGGTCCACAATTTGCAAATGGCGGGTATTTTTCAAAGTTTCGTATAGTTAAAAAGAGTACGATTTGTAGTCGTTTTTTTTCGTAAAACGTAAAATTAGTCAACACCAACAGACCACAAGCGCGCAGCGAGCGTGAAAAATGAAAACGAATGTAATAAAAATATTTCTACGACATTTTGAAAATATAAACGTCGATGCTTAACGTAGGATTCTCCGGTTCTTCGTTGACGTTACTTAATTTGCAAACGTAAACCCTAATTTCTTCCGGTTAATATGGGGGGGGGGGGGGGGCGGGGAGGTGGGGGGGGGGGGGGGGGGGGAGGGCTGAGGGGAGCTGGGGGGGGAGAGTTTTGGTGGGAGGGTGATGGGTGGGGGGTGGGTGGGTGGGGGTTGAGGTGGGGGGGTGGGGGGTGTGGGTGGGGGGGGGGGGGGGTGGGGGTTGTTGGGGGGGGGTGGGTGTATTTTAGTATTTGTTTTTGTCTGTAGGGTATATGTGTGGGGGGGGGGGGGGGGGGGGGTGGGGTTGAGTGTGGGGGGGGGGGGGGATGGGGGGGGGGGGGGGGAATGGGGGGGGTGGCGGGGGGGGGGGGGGGTTGTAGTGGGTGTGATGTTGGGATACACACACACACGGTAAGGGAATGTGATGGGTATGGGGTGGGGTGTGGGGGGGGGAGGTTGGGTTTGGGGGGGGGTGGGATGGGGTGGAGATTGGGGGGGTGGGGGGAGAGGGGGGGGGGGGGTGTGGTGGGGGGGGGGGGGGGGTAATTTGGGGTGGAGGAGGGGGGGGGGGGTGGTTGGGGGTTATGTGGAGATGGGTGGAGGGGGGGGGTGGGTGGGGGTGGTGGGGGAGTGGGGGGGGTTGGGGGGGTGGGGGGGTTGGGGGGGGGTGGGGGGGGGGGGGGGGGTTTGGGGGGTGGGGGGGGAGGGGGGGGGGGGGGGGGGGGAGGGGGGTGGGGGGGGGGAGGAGGTGTGGGGGGGGGGTGGATGTTGGTGTTGAGAGGCGGTGAGAAGTTGGGGAGGGTGGGGGGTAAATATTTTTATGGATGGTGGATAAGGTTTTTTGGGTGAGGAGAGAGTTGTGAATGGAATGAGGGGGGATAGAGGAGTTGTTTTGGGTTGTGTTGTGGGTGGGAGGAATATGATGGGAATTTAAAAAAACAGTAAAATGTGTTATTTATTCATAGAAGAGATGTTGTAATTAGTTATTTCACTATAGGAATCCGACTTGCGAGAGCGCGGAAGTATTTAAATACTCATCTATAGTGTACTCTATCCAACATTTCACACAGAGTCTTTAATGAAATGCAACTTTTCGTCGATCCTTACTTCTCAAGTGGAATGTGCGATAAGGTCTTTAAACTGCTAGACCACTTCCTTTAAGTTCGAAACATGGAATGTATTGTGTATTCCTTGAAGTTCTCGGGGTAATTCCAGTTTATATGCCACCGGACCTATTCTTGATAAAATCTTGAATGGTCCAATATAACGGGGACTTAATTTCCCACGTTTTCCAAATCGAACAACACCTTTCCACGGTGATACTTTTAGCATAACTTTGTCACCCACTTCGAACTACACTGCTACAGGTAAAGGCCTAACTCTTAACAAAGGTTACTTCTTCACATCCGCATAGTAACTTTTCTGTCTACTACGAGCAAGCTAATAATGCAGTACTTGATTTGCACAATCATCTTTGTCATTTTCACAAATCATCTAGGTCCGTGGAGTTGGCGCAAAATATGGATGGGGGGAGGTTTATTCGGTGTGGTCACGTGTGTGGAATTTTCTCAACCTCAACTCCAACATAACATAACATACAGGGCGATCTACATTTTCCTTCCGTATGATAGCTTCAAAAGGTGCGGCTTTAATACTAGCGTGAAAACATTATTGCTATTAGAATTTAGCCAAAGGGTAAGTGCTTGCCCCGCCACTACCAAAGATCAATCGCGCAAGCCTCTCAACAATGTCTTACCAATGTCTGTATCGTCCTTTCACTCTGACCATCAATTTCAGGATGGTAAGCAATGCTCATATACTAAATTTGTCCCCAAACATTTTGAAGAGATCTCTAAAACCTATGACCGCGAAACGAGGGTCCTGTCTTGAAAATAATCGATAACAAGGCACCCATGCCTACAAACAATCTTCCCATTAAATTATAATAGAGTAACACACACATTCTCCCTTTTCATACACACTTCTCACATATCTATTCGGAATAAAGGGAGGGGGGCATGATGAGATAACACATTAAATCGTCAACAATGACCCAAATTGAATCTTATACAGATGTGTTCTTGGAAGCTTTTGTAATAAATCCATTATAATTCTCTTCTCCATTTTCCAAACAGGGATTTCCAGGCTAGCTGAAGTAAATCCTGACGGCTTTTGGTGTTCAGCCCTTGACTTTAGCACATTCCAAGCACTTACATGACATATGTCGTCAATGCAGCTTTCTATATTCAGCCACCCATAAACTTTCTTAAATCATGGTACATTTTAAAATCCGATCCAGGATGAATGGAATATTTGAGTTATAAATTCCAACATGATTAGGTTCTTCACAATCCTCCAAATAAGTGTAACCATACTCGTTGCCCTTCAAGACAATTTCGTACCATCGGATCTAACTTCAAATGGCTCCCCTTCGCCACGAAATCCTTCGACACCAATATTTTCCTTCTTGCACGCTTCAACTTGTGCATTTCGGATTTGTTTGGGTAAATTGTTATGTACCATCACGACTAAAGCACGTACTTGGATCGGTTCCTTATCCTTCCTGCTCAACGCATCAGCGACACAACATACGCCTTTCCCTGGGTGTATAACGAATAACCCAATCGTAATCACTCAGAATTTTGATCCATCTACCCTGCCTCGATATTTAGTTCTTTTTTCTGGTCTAAAATGTATTGCAGTCTTTTGTGATCGGTGTATACCGTACATTTAGTGCCGTACAAATAATGTCTCCATAGTCGAAGAGCAAAAACCACCGCTCACCAATTCTAAGTCATGGGTCGTATAATTTATTCATACCTTTCAAATTGTCCTTGTGCGTGTGCTGCGACAGCAATCACCTAGATCCTCGCGAGCGCGTGATACACACACAACACATCCCAACACACACACTACGGGAGGGGGGGAGACGGGGGCCATGGGGGGGGGGGGGGGGGGGAGGGGGGGGGGGGGGGGGGAGGGGTGGCGCAATGACACCAGGGGGAGCAAAGTCTTTTGGTATACCTTTCCTTCAGGTAGTGATAATATTAGCTGCATCTACATAATTTCAGCTTCACTGTTTGAAATGCCACCTCTTCGTCATCGCCGGGGCGACACGGATGAACGCAGTATATTCTTGAGAGAGAGAGAGTGCAGGGGGTTTAGTTAGATGGTTGTGGATATTAGGGATTAATCTCCTAATTAAATCCTGCGATGATAGACCTGCCAAGGGGAAGAGTGGTGCCAAAAAAAAAAATAAAAAACAAAAAACAGAAAATAGAAAAAAAAGAAAAAAATAAATCAATAACAAAAACAACAAAAAAACAAAAAAAACCACATGAGGGGGGGAAGGGGGAGGGGGGGGGGGGCGAAGGGGGGGGGGGAGGGGGGAGTGGGAGGGGGGGGGTGAGATGGGGAGGGGGGGGGGGCAGAGAAAAAAAAAAACCTCAAAAATTGTCCGCGACATCCGTGTGTAGTTCGGTGCAGCCTCAATTTTTAAAAAAATGGCTTTCGATCTTTGCATTGATATCAACATAAATTCCAACTACTTTCAATCAAATGGCAAGGAATTGTGCACGGAATCAAGCCAAAAATCACACTTTGAAAACTTAGCGTATAACTTTTCGCTCCTTAGCAAATTCAAGATAGTCTTCAAATGTCTATCATGTTCTTTCTTTAATTTTTGGAAATAGTATTTTTAAAATGTCATCGATGAATACAAACATGAAACTTATCAAATACGGCTGTGCATACTGCGATTCATCAATGTCCATGAATACTGCAGGTGCATTAGTCAGTCCAAAAGGCATTACCTGAAACTCATAGTGTCCATAACGAGTTCTAAATGCTATAATTGGAATGTCTTCCTCGCGTATGCGAAGTTGATGATAACCAGACCGCAAATCAATCTTCCCGAGGAAGCGGGGAGGGGGGAGGGCAGCTTGGGGGGGGGACGGTGGAACGCATTGCAAGCTTGATCAAATTAAGTCATCAATTCCTCGGGTAATGGGTATCGACTTCTTTGATTGCAACTTGTTTAGTTCTCGAAATCTAATGCACATTCGTGTGACACACATCCACACACACACTTCATATCTTGCTTGGGCACGGGAACAAGACCGGAGCTCCCCACGGTGACGAGCTCGGTCGGATAAAACCTTTTTCCAATAACTCTTGCAGTAGTTTGGACAACTCTTTCATTTCTGATGGTGCTAAACGATATGCGCACGGCGCCACAGGTGCCGCCACCAGGAAAATAAGATCAATACGGAAAAATTTCAAACTTGCCTGGGTGGCGGTAAGACCCCCCCGGGTAAAATCTTCGGTAAATACCTCGGGAAAATCTCGGATAACATGAAACATCTTCCTAACGCTATTCTTCTTCGATTCTTGTTCAGTATACTTAGGAGCTAAGAATAGCTCACAAAACCCGTTCCCTTCCTTCCTTCAATCCCCTTCGATATACTTTGAGCCTTAAATGGCAAGAAAACGATCATTCAATCTGAGAATTAATTCCTATCGCTTTCATATACTAACGTCTTCATTCTAGGGGAATCCTAACCTTTTTCTCTCCACATAAAATATAGCGTCGTTATATCTTGATAAACCAATCCAACACAATAATGATATCCAAAATCATTCCTAGTTCTATTACATCCAAATCGATTGGAAAGAATGGATTAAAAGGTTAAGTGTACACCCTATAAAAACATTATTGGTAACTTACTACTTTTTCCCGTTGGGCGAATTCGACTTCATAGCTAGTGTCTAACTTAACCGGTTTAATATTAATAAGGGTACTAAAATTTGTAGATACAAAACTTTTATCGGTACCCGAATCAAATAAAGTAGTAGCATATCGGTTGTTAAGTAAGAACGTACCAGTAATATAACAACCCAGAATTTTCATCAAATGCATAATCAATCTATTTTACTATGATCACAATTATACGGGGAAATTTTTCGCTTTATTACATTACTTGTATTGTCAATATCTCAGTATGTCATGTAACTTGCATAACTAAAGTAGACAAGCTCACGCAACCTATCTATGGCAATCCTGTCTTCATATATGTCAAGAAAACATCATAACATGTCAAGTCAATATCATCATATTCTTTTTACAAGGTACATTATTCCTGTAATGTACTATTCGCAACCGTTAAATATCAAAGACGGGCTTAAACATTATCGGGTATCATCTAAACCCTAATTTTGTGGAAAGATTAACATCTAAAGTATGAATGCTCAAGTACTAAAGCATATTACAAAGCAACATAACATCTCATTTTTAAATATAAAAGTCTCTTCAGTCAAGTACAAGTATCTAAAAAAGCTCAATGTACAAGTTCATTAAGCATGAATCTCTAAAATAGCTGTTTTACCTCCACTTCAAATTCTAATTTTTTTTCTTAACCATCACTGTGTTCAAGCTACTACACTAATAATCAATATGTACAACCTAATAATTCTGATATCCAAAACTTTCATACATCGTTTTTAACACTCAAAACCTTAATTTAAAAACCCTAAACTATACCCTACACACAGGAGCTAGTATCTAAACCAACACGACTCGTTTCGCATTTTTTATCCATTGTAAACAGAAACCAATACTTAAATAAGTTATAATAACATATATTATAACATTCTTCAAATCAGTAATCCATAATCATTTTCATCATTCTACTTCAATTATACAAGAAACAAATCCAAAAAACCCTAATTGTGCCCTAATTATGATTTTGACCCGTTTACTCATTTTCAGACCATCTCATTCTCAAGTAAGCAACCAAGAGTCATTTTAAACCCATAAAATGAGTTTACAAACATTTATCTATCATTAACCATCCTTTCTTCAACAATGTACAAGAATTACAAAGCTAGAAAACCCTAAAAGTATTATACGAACCTTAATTCCAAGCCATGACTTATTCTTTCAATTTCAACCCTTTTTAACTTTAACCAATGATCAAACCTCATTAATAATCTTTATAAAAAGTCCATGATCTGTATTCCATCATTTCCAATCCAATAATATTCGAATTATAAGCAAAGAAAGAGTCCATGAAAACCCTACAACCCTACCTAAATTGATACCCACCCGCGTGCCTCATTTCTCTTCTTTCAATTTAAACCCGTTTTAATAACCCAAACAAATGCAAACGTTTTTGCTAATTAAACTTATTTACAGACCTTGGTAACATATTCCAACCATCCATGATCATTATACACGAAATATAACCAAGAAAAACTTGTGAAAACCATGCCGAGTCCAAAACAGACCCGAACCCATTCATGCTTCATTTTAACCCATTTAAAAACTACCCATGTGCAAATAACTTTCATGGATACCTTCTAGACATCCCCAAGCAGCTTACCCACCTGCTTGAGCCTTCTCTTGGTCGAAATTGAAGCCACATGAACCCTTTTGATCTCATTTCAGCCGTGGCAGCCTTTAAGGGTGTCCACACCATCATTTTACAAGCTCTAGACTTCCACAACTCATGGTATAGCTTCAACACATCAGTAGCTAGCTTGTACACATGTCTCTCAACAGATCCTAAGTGTTGCTTACTCATTATACCTTCAAACAAGTATAAATAGGGCCCTTGTGTGTTCATTCAAACTCGCACCACATCTCTTCTTTCTCAAACCCATAAGGCAGCAATCCTTTGCTCCCTTATGATCCTAGGATCATTAAAGAAGTTCAAGAAGCGAAGCCCTGAAGAATTGAAGCCCCGGAGTAAAGATACAAGGCGTACGAGTGGAAATACTACCCGAAATGACCCGTTTCCACCATTTTTGCTCCTTGAAGCTCAAACCCAGGTTTTGAATGTTCTACTTCTGCTACTTTAACAAAACAAACTGCGTTATAGGGATTGGTTTCATGGGGGGGGGATGAATCCCTAAATAGTACTCGGGGTTGGGGGGGTTAAAGGTTTCATAACTCAATTCATGGGGGCTCATGTTCCGTTTTGATGGGCCAAACCGTATTGATTCAGGGCGGGGGGGGGGGGGGGGGGGGGGGAGGGGGGGGGGGGGGGGGGGGGGGGGGGGGGGGGGGGCATCTCTATCTTACGGGGGGGATAGATTGGAGAGGGGGGTAGTGTTTTATATTGGGTGATAGGGTAATAGGATAGATGGTGGGGGATGGAAGGGGGGGTGAGTGGTGTGTTATATATCCTATCCTAGCATGCTTAACTAATGTTAAAATAACCACTTTATTGATTAATGAAGGAATTTGAACTTAAAACCCGCGTGTTTACGTTTTGAAACCCTAATTTGACCCGTTTTGCTTCCTAGCTTAACGAATCGTTATTTTAAACTTGTGTTGCATTAAAACTTCATATTTTAGTTTATTATAACTTATAAATGTCTATTGAAATGTTAAAATATCGAGCTTGCAATGGGCAATTTTGGACATGTTTTGGATTATAATCCATGCAAGGGGTATATATCGTAACTTTTGGAAACATATAACTAAAACTAAAAGGACTAAAAGAGTCCATTTTAAAATAAAGTTATAACTATAGGGGTCTATTATGTCACTTTTCAAAGTCCAAGGTTTACTTGGTATATCTTTCAAAGTTGAAGGACCAAAGTCGTAAAAATGCAAACCCAAGGGGTCTACTTGCAATTTTCCCAAAAAACCAGGGTCTAAAATGTAACATTTTTGAAAAAAGTAAAGAAACACATATTAAAACATTACCAGACATAACTTAATTTAACGCTAAACGTGCTTAACATATCCAGATATGATTAAAAACGCGCTTAAAAAAACCGTTATATCATATCACAATACTAGGGAGCTTCATATTAAGAGGTTTCATCTTGGTATTACGTTCTGACTGAGTTGTTGGGTTTACGATTTAAAGTTCCCTAGCTCCTCAAACATTTACTGAATGACTTCTGAATTATGATGGCCCGAACGGTGATACAATAATTCCAAACTCTTCAATCAAACTCATAACTCTTAAAACTAAAGTTCTAGAGTACAATCTTCCTAAGACTCAACATATTTACTCAGGTTGCGTGACGTGGCTGTTTACTATCATTTTATTATATCAACATTCCCTGGTTAAGATTATGATAAGGTCGTCAGCTTTCATTTCAGAATAATTACTACATCTACCTATCAGGTGAAGTTCATAACCTCGCCTTTACTCATTTACATGTTTTATAAACCCGTGAGGGGGATACATGCTTATTACAAACTCTTTTACATACTCGTTTATCTTATAACAATGTGATTACTTTCTAAAGACTTATACATGCTTAAACCATGAATATTGTGGATAGATCTATCGGGATTGACGAATCCTGTTTGTGTTAGCCGGATAGGTAACTAAATACACTATATTTGAATTTCATAGGTATATGGCAATTACCTACACCGAGGGCCATTATCTCTCTCTATATATATATATCACATCATTTTGGGTATATATATACACTAGTCAGTTTGTGTGCCATGAGCTTAGACCAGACTATACTACACAAGACATGACCAAACAGACCAAACAAGACAATAACACAGTAATATACGGTTAATATGATAATTGCATTCGTTGCAATTATTACAAATAACGGGTATATAATAACGTGACCCAAGATCATAACAATAACATTTTCATAATAATTGTGTTTGTACAATTATTACACCATGACTTGTATTCAAACTGTTTATCAAACTTATGAATTTCACTCAACCTTTGTGTTGACTTTTTAGCATGTTTATCTCAGGTTATTGAGCAAAATATGGCACGGAGTGGCATGGACTCGAAGATGGCTAAAACTTGTTATCATTCACATTGTAACTAGATTTTGGGACCTACTTTTGTAAAACTCTGATTTGAAATAAATGATAACATATCTTTTGAATAAACCGTCCTCTTTTTGAAGTACGTTTTTCTATGATTAATATTGTGTATCCATGAAGTAATACCCCAGATTAGCTTCCGCTGCTATATTGTAGAAATGGGGGTGTTACAAGTAACGACTTTCGGATCTTGTTGAGCATCCATAGCTCCTAACTTGTAAAAAGCTCCACGATTATTTCCACCCTGACCATTCTTTCTCAATATAGGGCAATCTCTCTTTAGGTGACCCTTTTCGTTGCAATTGAAACAAGTCACATCTTTCTTGTCGGGGCACCTACAAGCAGCAGTCTTGTGCCCTAACTTACCACACTTACCGCACTTCCAACAATCCCCATTATGCTTCTTGTTCTTGCATTTCGGACAAACCTTGTTGTCATTTGAAACAGCATTGGTCATGGCTCCAGCATTAGCCCTTCTTTGGTTTTGTCGGCGGTTATAATCGCGTCGGTTGTCACCATGACCACCACAATCTCCTTCACCTTTTCTCTTTTCACCCTCCTGAACCTCATCAATTTTTGTTTTTTATCTTGATTATTGTGTCACATCAACCGATTATGTTTCTTTCGATAATCCACGAATGTGATTTTATGCTACCCACCTAGTCAACCTGCTCAGGCTCCACCATTCTAGGACACAACAAGGCCAGTTCATGGAATCGGTTTGTATACCCATCAATATCAGTCCCTTTTAATTTTAAGTTGTACAATTCTTGCTCCAGTCTTTGCAACACACTTCGAGGACAAAACTCCTCGGTCATCCACATTCTTACTTCAGCCCATGGAGTACCATATGCAGCATCAATACGCATGGAAGCAGTTCTTCCATTCCACCAAGTCAACGCACGACCTTAGAGGGTGGCGGTTGCAAATTTCACCTTATCCTTTTTCCCTACAGTCACTTATTTTTTCGAAACACAGAATCGCAATTTTCTTAAAACCACTGACATAAACCTACGGCACCTTCAGTGCCTTTAAAAGTGTGTGGATTACACTTCATGAAGGTCATGTAAGTACCCAGTAACTTCGGCTTCTACTGGTCCGGCACCACCAATTCAGCATCATGGGAAGATTAAAAAAAAAAACCATCGGCTTTCCAGCGAAGCCACCTTGGCTCCATCACCACCAGCTCCGTCACCACCAGCTCTAGCACCACCGGCGTGTAGATTATTATAAAATTAAATACTTTAGTAATTAGATTAGGCATTGGGGCATGTTCCAACAAGAGTGTTTGTTAGGCCAGCACCATCGGCTCCGTCAGCCACCGGCTCCAGCACCACCGGTCCAGCCACCCCCGGCTTTAGCACACCACTAAGGCTCCGTCACCAACCGGCTCTCTTAGGCACCACCGGCTCCAGCACTAACCGGCTTCCAGCACCACCCCGCTCACGATTCATTTTGGCCATAAATTTCATTCATGGAGAGGTAACTTGGTCTCTAATATCTCGCGCATACGACCTCAGACATAGGTTATTGGGCAAGCAAGAATCCTGTTACAACACAATTATCAAATCAAATGAGTATTCATTTCAATGATGTATTAAGGCAAAAGGACAATTTAGAAGAAACAATACAAGAAAGGTAACAAACAAACACAACATAGAATAGAACCAAAAGATATCATTTCAATAATCACCAACAAGTTAACAAGTTGCATTGTCATACATTACATGTCACCATATAATGCTACACAACTTTAAAAGACTAGTCCTACTAACTGACATCGCAGTTTAGTTAGTGATTTACAAAAGATACTACAAATGATAAACTAATCTACTAAGAGTCACTAGGTGGAGTCCTTCGTAGGCTTCGGAAGTAGTGTGTCCCGGGTCGTTCTCCCACTCCAGACACAAGAAAGATTTTCTTCGATTTCTTTCTCGGACGCTCGGTATCCTCCTCATCAGATAGAGGCTTCGGAACAGCCCCAATACGAACCATGTCTAAATAAAACCTCTTGTTCCCACACCCGGGACTTCATTTCAAACCTCCTCTCAGCCCCCCCCCAAAACAAAAAATAACACGCCTACCAAACGACCCACGCCAACCAGGGGGGCTAGGATAACTCAGTTCTCATTCCAACGTTTTCTCTTCAAAGTTAGCATTCTCCCCACTCTCCAATACCATCAACCTCTCTAAAACATTACCCAAAGTACGCTCAACATCTCCCAAATCATGATCAAGTATTTCCGTTCTTTTTTCCCTGATTTATCCTTAATAATTAGAGAAGAGCAATTTAAGACTTGGCATGTACACCAACTCAGTCTCCAAATCACGTCTCAAAGAGCCTAAGGTGCAATCCAAATCCACCAACATAAGGATTGGGACACGAGCAGAAGATGACTCTCCTACCTCAAGTATACCCCTCAAAAAGTCACGAATAGCATAAGGCTTTTGGGTAGAAGTCCCAATAGTAAAGCCCTCGGTACGACATCAACCTCGGGATGCAACACGGTCAACTCACTCCTCAGTCCTCATGGCTCCAAAATCACAGATGACTCTCCGCATTAGGCGGCTTAGAATCAGAAGACTCATCTCTAGGTGGTGGGGTTTGGTCCCCCTCCACCTCATAAGGAAAGATCAACTCCGCATCGTCATCGACCTCAATCTCAACCTCCTCATCCTCGATATCCTCATCATTAACATTTTCATTCATCTCATCATCCTCCTCTAACCAACCATTCATATTACCGTACCGCCACCCCAGGTACCCGGGCTGGTGGGTTAAGGGTGTTGGGCAAACTGATCCCATGCCCATTATTTGGTTCCAGTTCTTCTTCGGGTTCTTCTTCAGGTTCTTCCTTAGGTTATTCTTCATCAATCCTTATTATAATCCTACTTAACCTCCTCATCATCGTGAATTGTGTGGAGTGAAGTGCAACCATTCGTTGGGGCTCATGGACATCCCCAAGCGTGGTTCGGTCTCGGGATAAACTGGGTTCACTTCGGGAATAGCTCTTCGTTTCGACCTCGTTAGGGGAGTTAGGGTTCTCCATGACAATCTGCGTCGTATAAATATCTCGTATTAGTATTAAATAATTACATAATTAATATTTAATAAATTTACAACATATATATAAATTCATATATATATATATATATCAAAATAAAACTTCTCAATCCGGTCTTGTTGGTAATTCGGAGATTCTTCTTGCACCGTTATAGTCAAAAGATTTCAAAAATTCTTTTGTTCATTTTCTTCTTTTGAAAATCTTTTGTTCTCTATAACTTAAGCTCTATGAAATACCAATCTATAACAACTCCTAAATTATAGCTCGGGTCAGCCGGAGGGTCCAATGGTGTTACGTCGTAGCACAATAACTCAAATCATAGAAAACGACTCAAAAAGAGGCGTTTTGAGAAAATTTCATTCATTTGAATAAAATAAAGTTTACATCACGGTCCCAATAAGTTTAACAACATCATATAACGTTTTACAAAACATTTTCAAATGAATAATTAAATTAGCGGGCCTTCCATATCTCCTTCACCGAAAACCTTCAAGGACCTGAGATAAAACATCTAAAAAGTCAACAATAATGTTGATGAGAATCCCATAGAGTTTATAAATAAAGAACAATAAAAAAAATTTCTAAACAACAAGTAACATTTTTTCAGTATTCATTGGGATATAACGATGTGGCCATACAAAGTTATAATCGGGGGGAGTATCATAAGCCTCATGACATCGACCTTACCATATATTCAATATAATTGCCCACATACACTCTAATCTCCTCGCTATAAGAGTAACTTATTCTCTATACAATGCATCCGTGGTGTCCATATTTCCCCTTGACACAAAGACGATAGCTATTCGTCACGGGCGGATGTGGTAAAGCCTCCAAATAGTACTATTTCATGTATAAGCGTATGCCTTTTTCCCGGCAATTAACAATTCATGATTTCCGCGGGTCTTTTATCTAGCGAGTTAATCTAACTTATAATAATCAAGGCTACTAGCATACATTCGGGTCCTTGTGTTTTATATTAAAAAACAAGCATTGTTATCATCCCGTCGCGGGTTTTTTTAAAACAATTTAAAGTGTAAAAATGCGTAGGCATGAACTCACTTGAATAGTATCGGAAGAAAAGTAATGGCGATAGACTAACTTGACGTCAGGCACGAAATCACACCGGAACAAATAACAAAAATGTATGGGTCTTAGTTTCTAGTCGAATAAAATTAAAATTCACAAAATAAATACGTATATATATATATATATATATATATATATATATATATATATATATAATAAATATATATATATATATAGATATATAAATTCTAATGTATATATATGTATCTTATATGATGATCCAACAATTTTATTAATTCCCCAAGTTTATTCTCATAGTCTTCATATGTGGTTTTTAACGATGTTACTAACCCCTAGCTATTTTTCACTAGTTTATTACTAATTATTGTCCCAAAGGCCCAATAGGCCCATTTATGAGTCCAGTAAGTAATTTAGTCCATTTTTAAAGTCCCAAGGACCAGATCTTAAACTCCATTCATTGGCCCAAGAGGGATGGGTCCAAATATAAGTCCAATATGTCCCATTCATATACATTGGGCCTAAATGGCCCGATATGGTCATAAAGTCCATTTTAAAAGCTTGTTTTATTGAGTTTATAGTAAATTTTCAGGTTCTCGATGTTGGGTTAAGTTTATTATTAGTAGGTTCATCATATTAAAGTCCCAAAAGTGGGTCCTATCATCTCGGGTTTTAGTCGCAAAAACGCTTTACAATTTTTAGTATTGATATAGACGTAAAAATTTCTATATGTTTGTGCTTACAAAAATAGTCATATCTTTCAAACCATAATAGGAATACTTATAAAATTTACATTCCCTAGTTTCATTTTAATGTATATTATAAATCATAAGTCCAATTTTTATACTATTTTAAAAATAAATATATAATTAAAGGTCACTTCATCATACAAAAGGTCAAGTTGGCATTTTTTTGGCTGAAAATTCACTTTCACATTTTGATGCCATTTTCCAAACCATAATGAAATTGGTTTGATCATCCAATTGGTACAGATCCTAAATGAATTTTTCTAGTCCTCATAGTTTATAGGTTTTGTAAACCAACAGTCAGTGAACTTAATCATTACTTTGTTATACGTTCGGTCACAGCAATGTCATAGTTGATGTCTTTTGGTAAAATGGTCAAAACTTGGTCAATTTTTACTATTCCATTGAGTATCCAATTAGCCCGATTATCATCCATTTCATTTATCTACAACCTAGGTAAATCAAATCAAGTCTAATACTGGTGTTTAAAAATCTAGAACTACTGTTTAACAGAACAGCGCTCTTAAATTTCTAATGAGTTTCTAGCAAGTTTTAGTGGTTGATTTTAGTCATTTCACCTAGATCTACACAGGTGCATGCTATCTTTAGTTAATACTTATGATCATCTCAAAATACAATACATTATACATATACGACAGGAAGGGAAAATACAAGAATAAAAAGATAATAAGATTTATAAGATTTTACCACAAGAAAAATGGTGATGATGATCAAATGATCAAAGAAAATAGATGAAACTTCAACTTCAAACTTGGTCTTCACCCTTATAATTTTTGATCACCCTTATTTTTACCCAAAGTAAGTTGATGAAATCTTGATTTTTCAGCCCCAAAAATGTGATATAACTTTCTTGAATCCTCTTTAAATCACCACTACAAGAAATATAGGTAAACCATACTATGGGGTAGTGCATATTTCACTAGTAGGGTTATTAATAGAATTTAGTGTAAAATTGTATGAATATGGTGTATGGTAGTGTTGCTCACGCAGCATAATAAGAGGGGAGGGAGAGATTTTTGGTGTTGATTTCTCTCCACTAGAATGCTGAGATTGTATGTGTGTGATTTACTAGTCAATATAGTGGGTATTTTTGAAGAAGAGTATGAAGTCAAGTAATGTGCCCAAGATATGTTGATACGAGAGTTTGGATGACACATGGGGGTTAAATTGCTGGGGATAACGATATACCTTTTATGCCGTGATGCCCCTTATAGAGGGGTTTCTATATTTGGCGATGAGAGAGTTTTTATTAAAACTTGTCCCACAATTTGCAAATGCGGGTATTTTCAAAGTTCGATATTTAAAAAGGTACGATTTGTAGTCATTTTTCGTAAAACGTAAAAATAGTACGAGACACGAAAATAAAAAAATGAATGTATATAAAGAATATTTCTAACGTCAAATATGAAAATATAAACGTCGATGCTTAACGTAGGATTCTCAGGTTCTTCATTGACGTTACTTAATTTGCAAACGTAAACCCTAATTTCTTCCGGTTAATCGTGAGTTCATAACTTAACATAAAAATGAAAATTGTAATTAATACTCGCGAATAAAATAACGACTTGAAATTATCGGATTGTCACATGAATGGTCATCGTGTGAAGCATTACTTCGGAGGGGACTTACCACCCAAGGTAGTCCAGGATCTCCAAACTTTCTCCAAGGACGAATAAATTCGGGGATCGAGTCAAGCAATTGACTCGTTACCAAAAACAAAGCGCTTCGTAGAGGCAACCCATGCTTTATATTTCAATCTTCTTTCATTACTTCTATTGATGATGAGAGGAGGCTTGTACTCTCGTTCCGTTTTCTTGTTGTTTGTGCTTGAGATTTGGTGTTTGTTAGGAATTGACCTAAAATTTTCTAAAAACTCTCGTGTTCGGTGTTTTCCCCTCCTGTTCACTCGAGCTTTCCTATCCTTTGCTAATGCAATTCGTTTTGGGGAAATTCCAATATCTTAAGTATTTAATATATCGAACTAATCCAATTTATCTTGTAGCATACTTGGAATAAACGGCTTGAGATTATTGTAATTACTCTCTTCCTGCTTGGGTTATATGCATTTGACTTTTTTGAGTTCTAGTTTGGGGTTTTTAAGTCCTTAGGCTTAGGAAACATGATTGACAATGTTTAATTTTAGTATGGGGGTATGTATATCTTCGATATGAACTTTACCTACTTTTGCCCGTTTGTTTCTCACAACAAATACCCTGTTTTCCTACAAAAATTTTAAAAAAATGAAAAAATTATAAAAAATTTCAAAAATAAAATAAGTGTTTTGGGGTCACGAAATATGACCTTTACCTGGTTGGGTGAGAATAAAGAATAAATTTTGACTCGAATCGAGCGTGTATGAGCTCTAGCTTATGTTCTGATATAACTTTGTTAGACTAACAGCGTATGGCGATTTTCGCTAATAACGTGAAAAATGATAAAGTTAAGTATGAGTAGGATGCTTAGACAAGGAATAATTTAGAAATGCTTAAAGAAGCTCATGTGTGGAAAATTTTATATTTTGTGTGCTTTCTCCCATACTAGTGCTCTTAAACCCGGACTAATCATAACGTGGCTATTTTTTGGAGATTAAACTTAAATCAACAATTTTTAATTGTATTTTATAGCAAAAATCAATTAGTCTTAGTTCAAACTTAATACTTTGAATTTTCACAAAAAAAAGTCTTCTCTATATATTATTTAAGATATATAATATATATATAATATTTTATAATGTGAAATGATAAAAAAGTGAAAAAAAATAAAGAAATGAATAATTATAAATAAGGTGTCTGATAAAAGTTTGGTTGTAATCTTGCTGGCTCACAAACCGATGTTTACAAAAGCCTTCTAAAAGAAGCCCATAGTGTAAGAATAAAAAAAGCCGATATCATGAAAAAAGTATATAGTTGCATCTAGAAGCGCGGGGGCTCACAACCGATGTATTAGAGCAGATGAGACATACTAAGAGAAGAGGGTTTCGAGGGTTACAATTGCATAAATGTTATGTTTAATATTAAGTTTGAATTAATAAATAGATTTCTTTTTGTTAAATTTAAATATGCTTTTGAACTTTGACTATTTCATTTTAAGTTTTTAAATAAGCTATGTATATACGGGAAACCTGAGAGTTTTTGAAACAAAAAAAAAGGTCCTAAGTCCCGCGTGAGTCCCTATACCTAGTCTCTATGGTGTGTCCAAAAGCCTGGTCCCTCTTAGCTACAAGGTTGTGTGGATGTGCCGAGACGAAAGTCGCTACATGGGATGATCTCGCCTTCAAACTCATTATTCTCAGGTGGAACGTGAAGCATAGAAATTTTGTAAAAAGTTGATCCATGGTTGAAATTCAAAATAGCACATTCACCAAAGATATAATAATTATCTGAGTGAAAAGTTCACAAGAAAGTATATTGCAAATATGATCGAAGTGTTTTGGCATTTAACTGATATTTAGCGTTGATTATCCGTTTTAGAGATTGATTTGGAGCAAGTGAAAAGTCGTGGACGATAAATTTATCCTTTTTGGGGCATTCTTAGATCGAAATGCATCTTGTTCTATGATCCCTAAACGGTTATGGAAATAACAAAAGTCGGAATATTCTAGTTAGTTTTCATAATAAAAAAAATCAATCATAAAAATGGAAAGTGTTTTGAAAAATGGGAAAATAGGGTGTTTTAAAACTTGTGATTTCTTAACTCTCCCCACAAAAGTCTTTGCTACTTTCCAAAGATTTAGTTTGGGGAAGTTTTAAAAAAAAAAGGTATGTTAGATATTTAGGGCATATAATAAGAATTGCGTGAGGGACACGGACAATCCAACTTAGTTTGGGGAATTCTGGAATATGTAAAGGAAATCACATATATCCATTTTTAATACCAATAATGGGCCTTTTAGAAAATGATCAAAATGATGCAAAATATGCTGTCTATTTTGTTGTATTTTGGTTGCGTTGTTAATGTATATGGTACTGATATTGCAAAATTCACAAGAAAATAGTCAAAACCAGACAAAGACGAACACAAGAATGGAAAGAGTGCACAAGAGCCAGGAGTTTGATAGCAAAAAGGTTAAATAGTCAACCATGGTCAACAATGGTCAACTCACAAATGCCAAAACCCTCAAAATACCTAAAAGAGCCTTATTGTTAAATTCATTTTCACTAAAAATCCTAAAACAATAACACCGTTAGTCCTTAACCATTAAGGGACTAGCGATCGTTAACCCTCTATAACAAAATCCCTTAAATCACAAGCCCGAACCCAAACATAACCTGTGGCCCATTCCTTTTTTGTACCCGAGCCCAAGTCAAACAACCTTTACCCCCGGGTCAAACAATAAAACCCCGCCCGTAAAAAAGTAAAGAAGAAATAAGCGGGAAAAGTTGTTGTTTACTATTCAATCGTCATCCCCAAGTAATTAACCCTGCATAAAAAACAAAGGTAAAATTCCATAAGTAGCGTGGAACAAATATTTCCGAGTACTATGCTACAACGCTGGTGCAAGCAAAACGTCACCAAAGTCTTTGATTGGTCAAGATGAACTTAAGATGGAATACAACGCGGGCTCAAGAACATACTCCAAATGAGAATTTTGCACTAAAATCAATGAAAAAGAAGCACAAGGCCTCTGACACATGGAATGCCACCTGGGCAATCCGTGTGAATTCCACAATTTGATCCCACGGGTGAAGCAGAAGATCTAATGATTGCAAGGAATGAAGGGTTTGGATTAAGAGGAGCATATGAGACCTAGAAGCTTCTCTCTCAGCCTATATAAAGAGCTCCTCACTCACTCACAAGAGGCATCTAGTATATCTAGGAGTAGTTTTTAGGGTAGCTTGTAGTTTATTTTAGCTTAATTTCATGTAATTTCAGCTTATTGCTTTTAGATAAATGTACTTTTCTTTTCATTTAAGCTTGTAATCAGTCTTTCAATATTAATAAAAGTATGTTTACTTAATGTTCAATTATCAAAGTGTGTTTTCATTTAATAGCATTACGAATTAATAAGCTCTTTAATGATTTATTAAATCTCAATAAGCTGTCATTTTTAATTAACAAGCTAGTATAAACTTAGTTAAGCTTTCAAAAGCTTAACTAAGCTTATTAAGACTCAAATCACCCAAAATATACCACAGCTTATAAAATGGAAGGGAAGCCAGACTCGGATGGACTTCCAGGACCTATAAGCTGGAGCTTATTGATAGCTCAAAAGAGCATTTATAAGCCTTGTTTTATGCAAAGGCAATTGTAAGTTTCCTATTTACATTTTCTAGCTTATTTCTGAATTTTAGCTTATAATTGCTTATTACTTGCTTACTTCTGTTTAGATTAGCTTAATTATGCTTATTTTAGTAGTTTAATGCTTAATATGCTTCATTATTAGCTTAGATCTTCATTTACTCTTCATTTTTATAAAACAGTTTAAAAAAATCCATAAAAATTAGCATAGATTAGTAGCTTATTAATTCTGCTTATTTAGCTGCTTAATTTTGTTCATTAGGTTTATTTTTAGCTTGTTATTATCTGGTATTTGACTTCTAAGCTCTAAATCTTAATTACATAAGCTAAGTATGAAATTGGATAATTTAAAGGGGTGTTTGGTTTATGACAGCATTAACTTAAGTTAATGCTGTCAAAGCCATTTGGTCTTTTAAACCAAATTCAAATCTTACATTTAGGGTATGTGATTAAGTTTTAAGGTTTTAATTAGGTAATTTTAGCTTAAATCAAGGTTGTGAATTGGTTAAGTGAATCTGAGTTCATATACTCAGATCCATAAGCTTTTGATCTTTGATTGTTTCTAGTAGGAATCTTCAGTGTAATTGCTCTTGTTTTGTTAGTATAGTCTGTTAGAACAAAGTTTTTAGGCATGCATTTATAAGTTTAAAGCTTAGGTCATTTTTTTAATGTCATCTACATCAGCATAGGAAACTGTCAATTAGTCTTTTTCAAGCTTTAAAATCAGAAGGTAAAAATAGGAATTAGACTCTCAAATTTTGTTTGCAAGTAGCTTGTAGGTCATTATTAATCTTTTTCAGCTTATTTTTTAAAAATTAGTTCATTAAGTCATCTGTTTTTAGCCTTAAAATCAGCTATTCTTCTTTAAACCAAAAGTAAACTCAGCATGTACTGAGTACATAAGCCGTTTTCAACTAGCTTTTTCTTTGACCATTTGTTTTTCAAAATGTCTTTTGTTTCCTGTTTCTAGTAGCTTTTTGGCCAATGTTTAAGTAGGTGTAGGGCTTATAGCCATAAGGATCCATTAGCTTATCTTAAAATAAGCTTAAAGTTGCCCTTAAGGCCTGTTTAGTTAGCAGTTTATACCAAAGTGCTTATTGGTGATTTTTAGCTTATTGCATTAAGTTTTTACTTAATTTATGTCTTAACTAGCTTATTAGGTTCAAATTAAGTTGTTTATAGCTTATTTAGTCCAGGATTCAGCTTATTCTAGCTTTTCATAGAGAAACCAAAAACATCAAAAACAACATAAGTAGCTTTTTCATTGTGCTTTTCCAGTGCTTATTTGAATTTCAAAATGCTTTTTGTTTATTGTTTCAAGTAGCTTATAGGCCAGGTTTTAAGTAGATATAAGTTAGATTTCCATAAGGATCTGTTTGCTTATTGCAAAATAAGCTCAAAGTTTGCTATCTGTCTGTTTAGTATGCAGTTTAGTATAAGTGCTTATTTGATTTTTTAGCTTATGAATCCGAGTGCAACCTAATTAATTATAGGCCGTATGAGTATAATGTTATCTTTGTCCAACAATTGATTATTTGATAATAAGACTTGATTTAATACTTTTAATGATTATATAATAATATTATATAAATAGTTTAATTGTTTTATAAAATAATGTACAAAAGTAAAAATAGTGCACAAGGTCTATAAACCTCGTATCTTTATCGTTTTAACTCCGTTTTATATGTTCCTTATGTCCCCACATTTCGAATAATGAAATCACTATCAAAATATTACATTTATAATATTTTAGCTACTGATGAATAGTAAATTTGACTGTTTTTGTAAAATTATATAAAACTACTTTTATATAATTAATTGTTGTAACCTCGTAAAAATCATAACTCATTCGTTTGAATTCCGTTTCGCTTGTTCTTTATATGTATGGAATCGTGACGAGATACACTATTTAACTAAAACATCCACTGTTTTTATAAAAATCTGAGTCAACTCAGTAAAATCAAAACAGTTTATAAAATTATTTTTATAAACATAATTCTTGCAAAACTCGTAACTCTTTCGTTTTAATTATGTTTTTCGAGTTTTTTATATGCTTGGAATTCTCATGACATGTACTATTATTAAAAAATATTATAAATTTCTATTAGATCTGTAACAGTAATGGTTTTTATAAAATAACTTTTATAAAAACACTTTTTATATATTTAATTATCGTAAACTTATAAATGTCATAACTTCTTCGTTATAGCTCAGTTTTTCGAGTTCTTTATATGCTTATGATCCTTATAATATGTGCTATTTTAATAAAATGCCTCCAAGATTTATAAAAATTCGAAATCAAACAGTAGGTCCAAAACAGTAGGTATTTATATAAAGTGTATATATTAGTTTTTATAAATCTATTACTTAATTAACTTTATACAAGTCCTCTATATTACTTTATACCACATGTCTTGTATATTTTGAGTCCTTTAAATTGTGTCCATAATAATTGTCCAAGATAAATGTCCTCACTTTATTTGTACATCAACTTTGTAATTAACTTTCAACAAATTAATTTATACACTAAACTTATAAATTAATTAAGCACTTGTATAATGTATATTCTTGTGTTTACATAGTTGTTACATCATTTCCAATATATGAACATATAGATTCGAATATATATATATATATATATATATATATATATATATATATACATATACATATATATATATACATATACATATATATATATACATATACATATATATATAGTGAGATTTTTAATGCAGAACCATTTTTTTGTACAGAACCTACAGAACCAAATATAAACCATTGGATTGCTTGATCAATGGTTAAAATGATGTGTGGCAAAATTGTAATTAAACAAAACTTTAAAAATTTACTTTAAATGCTGAAAGGGTAAAATAGGAATACTATGTAATTCTATTTTTGAAAACCGTCATTTATTAGGATTAGGTCAAAAGAAAAGAAAAAGAAAACCTACCATTATAATCTCTTTCTATCCCATAGCCTCCAAAATCTGTTCTCCTCTCTCACAAGAAATTGTTCACTTTTGATTTCGTGAAAAATAAATCGCTTCTTACCGTACCTAAAATTGATCGTCATGACACTATTCTTCAAGCTTTGATTCGTTTATGATTGTAGATCCAAGAAAACCATTCAAAAATTATTGTAGATCCAAGAAAATCTTTGAGTGCCTTCAAACCTCAAATCGCGTGACTAAATGACCAAATTCCGGGATTGACAATAAAAGTACAACGAGTCCAAACACACAAAAACACCTAAAAACCATAATTTTTAACGTTTTTACCTGAATTTGTTTTCAAAACTAAGTATATCTAAGCTATATCTAACATAAAAACCATAATTTTAACATTTTTAACATCAAAATTTATATTGCTTTTATTTTCGAAAATATAGCCTAAAAACACACTTTTTCTTAGATTTTTGCAAGTAAAATGCACCAATCAACACGTAATCATACCATGGAGAATGATACCAATTGTAGAATAAATATCATACACATATACAATGATTATAGAAAGAAGTCTAAAGAGAGAAAAAGGTGGTTAGCTTTCTAGAGAGAGAAAGAGAGAAATGCTAATGGATAACTAGAAAACCAACACCCTCTCCATGTGTGGAGAGGGTATTTACAATGTTACAAGGTTGGATGGGGTGTTGGACTCCATTGACTATCCATGGGTCGACCCACTTCTTTTACTAAAATATTACACGTTTAACTACGAGCTAAAAACTAATATATTGGTAGTGATCGAGTATTTTCTTGATTTCTAACATACATCCTTTCCTGTTATGGGATATGTTTTACTTGAGATGCAAAGCACTTAACTTGTTTGCATCAAGATGATTAGTGATCACATTTATTGTTGATTATCATGGGTTAAAGTCCAAGTGACTAATTGAGTTTGTGGTAATTGGAGGTTAATCATGCTTTGAGTTTTTCTTACCTCTTTACCAATTAATGGTTTACAAACTCATACATGTATACCTCGCATGTCCTCCCACACATACAACATGTTTTACAAACTCCCACATTCTTCCATACATCACTTCTATACCATACTTTCTACAACACATTCGTCCTAATCATTTGTTTACCTTTCTAACCTAACAAATGATTATATCTTCTATACACTCTAAACACTCCTTTCTCAAACCATCCCATAATCACATATGCCCACTCTTTTCTCTCTTATTGTCAATGTGATTATAAACCTAAATCAATCATTTGATTTCACTCTAATCATCATCATCTTCATATTTCTCCTTCGTAAACCTTCACAAGATCAAACCCTCCTTACTTAAACATTACCTAATCTTATCCTCACATGGGATAACTCACATTCTCTTACACCATTGTACCTTATGTACTTCTTATCCCCCAACATTCCAACATAGGCTCCTCTACATCACATCAAAATATTCTCCACCACATATCTCCTATTCATCATCTTCCTCACAAACCAATTTTAATTTCATACACACTCTTTCATCCTAACGTTTCATCATGCCATTTCATCAATCCAACTTACCTCACTCTCATCTCCTCTCTTAGACTGAAATTTAAATAACATACACACTTATTCATCCACCCTTAATCATGCCACTTCATGTATCCAACTTACTTCTTTACCACCTCATCTATACCCTTCATTGTGAATATGATTAAGAGGCTCCTTTCCATCTCATTAACATCACATCATGACAATTCATACACAACTCACTCTTATCCTCTCCTCTAATTCACACATGTGCTTAAACAATTTGTAATTCAAATTCAAATCTTCCCCTTATAACATCCACACTTCCTCTACAAGTTTAGATTATTCTTGGAATATTCCCTTGTACCCTAACTAACTTCTTAAACCTTTGTTAGATCCTAACTAGACTAGTTACCTTGGAGGAATACCCAAAATACCTTTTTTTGGATAGTTCTTTTCTCTCTTTTCGATATCAGACAAACAAAATCCTTTTAAATACTTCACAAACGCTTTTATCAAATGGCTATTTGAGTTGGTTAACTTTGAGTATATGAATGAGTGAAAGGACGTAGCGTGAAATACAATTGGGGGTTTAACAAGTGCGGGTATTTAAAACACCAAGATCTTAAAGAAAACTATTCAGGAATATGACGCGCTGGCCATGCGCCGACGCGTGGGCAGCGCGCCTGATAACGCCTAAATTATACATGTTTTTGGCGGTGTTATTTATATATATATATATATATATCATTATTTCTCGTGAAATTTTTGTACTTAATAACATGAAATGTGTGCATATTCACTTGAAGACATCCCATGCTTAAAATGATCAAGATACAAGTGTTTATGCTCTACGGAAGACAAGTTAGAAGAAAAAGAAAAAAAAAGCCTAAATCACAAGAATGTGCGCCGCACAATCTTATGTGTTCGCCGCACTTATCAACGAATTCAATGAAGCCATTAAATACATGAAGTGCGCCGGTTTTCCAAGAATGTACGCCGCACTTCCCTTCAACATTAATGATATTTTCCACCGACTTAGCAAAGTACGTCGCACATTTTATAATGTGCGCCGCACTTCGACCCCTTCTCAGCCTATAAATAGAGGACAAAAATCAAGCCTTTCACACATTTCTATATCAATTCCTCTCCATATCAGTTCTCTCTAAATCTCTAGGATTAAGTACGAAATTCTGGTGAAGACAAAGAACAACATTTAAGTACTTAGTTAAATAAGGCTTTAGTACGATTTGGTACTTTTAAACGGGTTGTGTTCAATTCATCTCTAATCTATTTATCATATGTTTCTTTTTTCTCTACTTTACTTTGTTATGAACACCATAGCCATGAGTGGCTAAGCTCCTTATGTATACTCGGTGATGTTAATATAATAAATAAGTATTCGGTATTTTTACTATCTTATTAATCTTAAGCTTGTGTTGAAATCATATCGTGTCTAATCTTATCAACTTTGGAATACACTTAGTGGTATAGGTCGAAAGGCCTGTTGTGTGCTATATTGTTTTAAAGATTTGTCTATGGTATTTATTTTTTGGTTGGAGAAATCCGCTTACGTTATTTAATAAACAAAATAGATTTGATATAATAGTAACTTGATTATTTGCGTGACACATCTGATTAAGTTAACTAATATAAGTCTTAATTTAAAACAAGTTAATTTGTGAAAACATTTTTTGATGAAAAAACCTTTTTATAAGTTAAAGTCCTAAAATCGAAGATCGTAATTATTACTATTTCTTATGAATTAATAGAAACTAACTGAGTAGTCATTCTCCCTTTTATTGAATACATCATAAATCATATCTTATCTGAAAAAGCCTTTAAGTTTTGTCTTAAAACTTTCGATTATACGAACATAATCAAATCCCTGTGGACGACCTGGTCTTACCTAAAAATTTATACTACATACGTGGGTTATACTTTTACCCGTGTGTTTCCACTTAATAATCGGTAATTCTAGTCTTATATTAAAGCTTTTGAAACACATCAACGCCATACACGAATTTTTTTTACAATTTGCGATCCTTGGCCTATAAATACCCATCCTTGGCCTTTGTATTCCTCACCTCTTGCAAACATTCTTTTCTTTATTTTCTCTTCTCATATCCTCTAAGTCTATCATCAAAGTGTTCTAAACTTCTCATCTTATCATTCTATTGAAGTGAACACATCTCCGCAAAAGAGCCATACAAGTACCTAATCCATACTTGTGTGTTTTGTCGAGGGTCTTCTTTCTCATACCCTTTCTATTAGAATCTAGTCTCTAGGCTTGGTTAGGGATTGATTCTTATATCAAACTATCTTTCAATTTGTTGTAAATGGAAGTCTTGTATCTGAGAGATCAAGCCTAGATCATTGGGGATCTAGTTGGGGTTTGGAAAGCTTCTAAGGGAAATCTTTAGAGTTTATAGGTTAAGTTGAATCACGGGTTCTTAGGGATAGATTCCGAGAGTGGAATACCATGGGTAGTAACTGTTGGTTTGTGCTCATGTTATACGGATATTTATACGGCTAGGAATACGTGAGCCTACGGGGTCACACACGTTAATACACTTAGATATCACTCTATTGGTATATATATAATAATATAAGTGTTTATTTATTATGTATATTAATATTCCAACGATATAATACTAACGGTCGTTAATTAGTCCATTTATGAATTATTAACTATAAGGCTTTTTAGTAATTAAATGTAATTAACCATAAATATTTAAAAAGTCAAAAACTCAACACCAAGGGTGTATTTAAACGATATGGTGGCCGGTTAGGGAGATGGAAAGAAGAGGGACCAAAAGTGTCAAGATTAGGTAGCTTTTTTCCAAAGTTATGTAACCTTAATCCTAACACTATAAATAGAGGATCCATAGACCTCATTATTTATCCCATTCCCTTCTTCTCTTCTCCTTGTAATCGAACCAAACAAACAAACAAAATTTAGGGTTTTTGGTTTTTTCTATTACTTGACGTATTATTGAGTATTGGTTCGTAGAACTAGCATTCGGGTGGTATTGGTTGACGTGTAGTGTATGAATCGCGTAGAGGTTACTTATTTTAGTAACTCGAAGGGTTTCAGTCTCGCATGTATTACACACATGCGTGTACTCGAAGAAGTCTTCGGTTCTTCACGTAGCTTGGTTGCTATTCGGTATGTTTTCTATTTATTGTTTATGTTCATTATAAGTGCTATATGAATTAGATCCGCTGCGTAGCTCGTTTAATATTCACGTAATATTAGGGTTTTAGACAACGATTTCCAACAGTGGTATTACGAGCCATTTATATAGCTTTATAATTACATAAAAAATGGTAAAAATACCTAAAATACACATATTTTGTGAATATTTTCTTGCCTTTTTTATGTGCAATTTATTTTAGAAATTTATTTACTAAAATAATTACTAATATAAAACACATAGAATCTGAAAATATAAATATGGTATGTATTTTGGAAGATCCGGCTAAAATATAAATGCATATTTATGAATATTTCTTGCCTTTTATGTGAAAAGCTATTTTAGGATATTATTTAGTGAAATATTTTACCCTAAATGTCGCATCAAATAAGAAATAAAATATGGTTATATTTTAGAAAGATTTGTTTCGCTTATTATAAATTCATCTATTATAATTTACGGATTAGAATATATTGTAGCTTATTTATTGCTAATAAATTGTCAACTATGGGTTACGTGCATGTAAACCATGGTTATTAAGCTAAATATATTTTATGCATGCTTGTTTAGTATGGTATGCATGAAATCATTACATGAATTAATTTGTTAATTACAAAAGATGTGAAGACTTTTGTTGCATTATTGTTTTAATTGCGTAAATAATTTTGTTTAGTATGATTAATTTGGTAAATATGTTTTGCATGTTTATATCATGGTGTTTTTTTATTATATAAAATGCAAAAATGATTTTCAAAATTAATATGGATTAAAAGTACATGATTAAAATGCTTATTGTGTGTATACTGATACGTACATTTTGCTAAATCATGGACTATATACGTAAATTTGTTAAATCTTGCAGACGTTTTATAACGCAGGGGTTTAGTGGTTTCCGCAAGGGAACCCGCGACGGAACAACGCAAGAATAAACATTTTTACATAAACGTTTTAACAATATTTAAAGTATGTCGTAATCTTTACTAGGGTTTGATTATTTCCCATGGAGAATTAACCATATCCGTAGTAAGATCACTTGTACATGAAAATATTGTAAACATGGTAACCCTAATTTTATAAATGGCATGTGGTTTATAAAATTATTGGATTTCTATTTATAGAAAGGTTTTAAAACGAAAATAGAAATGTTTTAAAATAACTAGTGTTATAAGGTTGTATGCATGCTTCCTTATACACATTTTTGGTAACCTTCCGTCGTTTCGTTTTATCTAAATGTTTAATACCCCTTAAAAATATTGTCCTTTGTCCATCCACGTATGAAATCACTTAAGTTTTATTTTTTACACTAAGAACAATCTTCTAGTGAAATTGCAAAACAAGCGGCGTACATATAAACCAATCGTATGGTCAGCACCCCATATAACTGTAAACTTACCGATTTTGTATTGACGACTATATATCGAGTATGGTTGGTACAGACCTTTGAACCGAGGCATATGAAGGCGGGTTAAACATGTAACTATGAGACATTATTCTGGATTATATTGTCCTTGTGACCCCATACTGCTAACATGAGTTGCACCTGTTGGTACATATCACAGATCTCTCGCATATTACCTTTTGAGTGCAGATTACCTTTTGAGTTATACTGTTTGTAGTAGATCAACTGCATTAATGGTAGAACGTCAAGTTGGATATTAGACCCTTGTAAAATTAATTGTTTATTTATATAAACATGGGTAGTTAATTTTTAAGGGATGAATTATCGAAAATACTAAATATGAACTTTGCAAGTTCTTTAAATGTATTAATACAACGAATACCGTAAATAAAGGTTTGTTCTTACTTGTGGAAGACAAACTGTGTCTATTTTTTTAGAAAAATAAGACTATTTCCTATACTTTTTACTTACAAAAAAAGTTATAATGGGAATGAAAGAATTATCCTAAATTCTATTCGAACTCATACCAAACTTCATGTTAAGTTAATTGGACTTCTTATTCTTTCAAGATTGCTTTAATTTCATTATTCAATTTTGAAATCTTTGAATCATAATAAGAACTTGGATAACTAGAGAACTTGTGTCTATAGCTACCAAGAATAAAATATCTTGTTGTAAACAAAACATATTTATGAGGTTTGATTGGAAGACGAAAATATCACCGTAATACTTTAAAAGGCAATAACTAGAGAATTCATATCTATAGCTGTTTCCTTAAACCAATAAGAGACGCTACATACCCTTGAAGCAAAGTGAGCGGATAAAGGAGGAATTGCATGCCAATTTTCAAGTTAATAAATTGTTGAGATGGCTAGAACTTGAACACACTTACTTGCATATCTAAGTACTTGCTTACTAGTCCATGTGACTTACATTAGCAATAATGTGTATATTATCAATAAAGGGAAAGATAAATTACAATTACTTTCACTAGTAAAGGAACACTCTTAATGTTTCCAGATCCAGTGAGAGTAGTGCATTTTATGAATGAAAATGACAAACTTGCAATGTTGTCAAATTCAGTGGGAGTTATGAGCTGTTTACCTCATAGGCATCCTATTTTATTTTTGGCTTGGCTTGAAATAATAAATTATTTTCCATATGTGAAACATCTTCATTTATTAAAGAATAATTATGTATTATCCTAGATAACTTGTTTCCTTTGAGATGTCGCTTCCGTTTAAATGTTATCTTTGATAGTTATGCGCGATTCCTTATTAATAGATGGAGTTCTATATATACACTAGCTATGAGCTTGACACTGTCATATTGTAAATACAAACAAACTAACTAGTGTGGTGTTGTTTTATGCAAAGAAGTTGTACCCTGCACAAGTGGGAGAAATCTTTATTGTGTGCAAGGAACAACTTAGAACAATATGACTAATGGTTTCTTGACTACAAAGTAAGAAAACTATTACTCTACTAGGACTCCTACACATTTAATGTATGTAGCCCTATTAAGAGAATGTGTCAAGGCAAAAAGATAAGCTACATGATTATGTTTTCTTGGAAATCATAAACATGGAGTTTGAAATTAACTTGAACTTATTATTAATTTACTTTAGTTTAATAATTGTTATGTCTTCTAGTTAAAGACTTGTACATTAAGTGTCACACCCCGTCAAGGCGGAAACACGAGGCGTAACATCATGGGTATCATCACAACACATTGATGTCAACAATAGAGAGACTAAAATGCATTAAACAAAACAAAAATAGACACAAAATGTCATGACAATACCAAAAACAAGAAAAAGGGGGTCTTGTATTGAGGTAAAAGAGTCACGCCAATACAAAGACATAAACAAAATATCCCATAACCTAAAACATTCAAAGTATCAATCCAAATAAAGTGCGAAAAGAAAACTAGGAGATAAACTCCGCATGCAAGCCTACGGTCTCACTAGCCAAGCTTCCTAACTTCACTTTTCTCAAGATGCTCACCTGAAAATGATGCTTAAAACGTCAACATTAATCTTGATGAGAGTCATAGGTTTTAGACACACAACTAAACTCGTTTTCACTGTGATTAACAAAACAGGGTAGGATAATAATGAACTATCATAAACCTATGCTAGCATGCAACAAAATCATATCAATAGATTCACTCAATTAATTACACATTCGGGCTTAAAATCGCTAGCACTATAAGAAACCAAGCTTACCCAAAATGTACCACACAAACATATTCATACACTAGGAGGCGTACCCATTCGATCCCATGGTACCATAACCAACACTGAGTAGGCATACTCATCCGATCCCAAATCAATACCATAATAACACTGAGTAGGCGTACTCATCCGATCCTAATCAATATCAACATGTTGATACATAGTCATATAATAGTCATGTAATGTCCATACGCATTTAAAATACATAATCATAGTAATGAAACATTTTAAAAACATTTGCATCATTTCTATCCTAATTTAAAACTGGAAAAATAGGACTATGAAACTCACCTAATGCACTGCTACTTCATAAATTACTTGAAATCAACTAAACATAAATAAAACACGTGTTACACGCGGTTAGGCTAAATTCCCAAGATGATGTAACAATCAATTGATGGACTACCATGTTTATATTATGTTTATAACACTTTACCATACTTCCCATACCTTACTTATACCCTAATACTCTTAAATCCTTTATTCGAGTTTTCTAGCTTTTTGGCAGAATTTTGTAGTTACTTTATGACCACAAATAAAATATTAACTGACCAAATTAGCTTTCCTCTTTTCATTCTATACCTTCCCAATGGGTTATGAACTACTGTGAGTTTTTATAAAAAATAATATTGAGCCTTACTATTTTATAAAAATTCAACATCATAAAGTACTCAAATTCGGATCTGATTGGACCATCAAAAAGTTTAGCTTGATCAAACCCACTTAAACACTTAGAAAATTCTAAAAGAATTCTAGAAAATCATACATATCATGAACTTGCTACAATAGAAATCCCATCAATTAAAAAGACGTTTTGATATGGTTTTTGACCTCACAAACACAAACCAGAATCTGCTCTAAAAACTCAGATTTGATAATGAATTTAGTAAAATTATTTTGACTGACTTCCACTCACTTTTAATTCATGAAACTAATAGGGTTAGAAAGTAGACTCTTTGTAGTTATTTTTAGGGTCAAGAAAATCAATAAAAGCTATTTTTATGACCAAGTTATAACACTTACAAGATGAGCTAAAAATATGCCCAGTTTTAATTCCGAATTTAACAGCAACTAAACCTAACCAAACGCATCCAAACACTATTAATTACATCCTAATTGATTATTAATAATCATCTTAACATGTTTATTGAATTTTAATGAAACCCTAATTCCACCAATTAAAAAGTTACAATTAATTAAATTAAAAAGAAAAGATTAAATAAGGGTTATACGAAAAACCTTTTAACTCGAAAGCACACGATCTTAAATCCTAAATTTTCTTCAAAAATTTTGATGTCTACTTCCTTATTCTTGAGGAATTTCGACCAAGACAAGGGAGAGGGAAAAAGTGGTTTAGGTTTTAGAGTTATGGATGTATTTATACTAATTGTAAGATACATATAAAAAGATTTGTTTCTGTATACTATTAGGAGTCTAAATAAATCTTTTTCCTTTTTTTCTTTATTATTTTTGGCACCATATATAAATTATTATTAAATGATAATTACCCTTATTTTATTAAAAATTAGTTATAAATTTACTATTTATAAATTTCTTATTCAATATATTTACTTTCAGTAATTAGAAAGACTAATGCTTAAGCTATTATGTAATATAACATAGACTTAATCATTCATAGACTAACACTAATATTCATCTTTACGCTCACACTACAATTATTCATCGAATAACACGATAACGCATACAATCATGCTATCATTTTCATAGTCACAAAATGTGAACGAAATAAAATAGCTACCAAACCACAAGTCAATCATAATAAGATGAACACGCTTCACGGATTGATATCAAATGCCCATATATGGTCACATAAACACTCAATTATAACACATATAAATACTTTAGCCAACTTTAACGGTTTGACTAACCTGCTCAAGTCACGGTTGTCACACATTAAGTCCTTTACTTGTGAAAAGACTTATAACGTAAAGTAAAAAGTTATCCTGTTATGTCTTATTGTTAAAGACATGTACATGAAGTCATTGACTTGGTCAAAGACTTATAACGAATAGTAATGTATTGGATGTTTATGTCTACTTGTTAGTACATACACATTAAGTCATTGACTTGATCAAGGACTTATAAAAGGATGCAATTGACTTAGTAACACTATTGATACCATTACGTTTTAACTTAAGTTAGTATAATAGGAAAACCCATAAAGTATAAGATCAATCTTATTGGAATACCACATTTTATGGTATGTTCAATAAGGGTAATCAAACTATATATTGATATGATTTTGATTCATGATGACCTTAACTTATTTAACTCCTAAAAGAGATCAATGTTAGATAATTGAGTATGTCGTGGATATACCTAATTAGACTCCAACCTAGAAGGTTAATTAAGATAAATGAGATGTATCTCATTATGTCTTGATTAGAGTTCTAAATTTGGTAAAAATCTCTTGGAGATTATTATGGACAAATACCTAGAAATTTTAAGTGTATCTTGTTGGATACCCAAAGGAAACGATGGGATACCATTTCTACAACCCATACGAGAACAAAGTTTATGTTGCTCATCATGCTGAGTTATTTGATAATAGTCTCAAATACAAGAAGCGAGTGGGAGTCTCACTTTGCTAAAAGCGAGTGGGAGTATTGTAGTCTTGAATTACTTCAGGCAGAAGATACATAAACCTTCTAAACGCACTAGCGAATGTCATACTAAGGCTAAACATGAAAATGATAAAACTTAGAATGATGATTACTCATATTCATAGATCCGCAAGGATACCTCATGATATATTTTTTATATCAATGGTGAGGATTATGAGTTAGAGGATCATTACGAACCTGCTAACCATAGGAGATGCATTATTAAATCTTGGATTTAATGAATGAATCAAAGACTATGAATGAAGACATGCTATCCTAAAGGAGATAATCATATTCTTGGAATTTGTTTTATCTTTAACCTATTAGTTTCAAATGAGTATCCTTTTAGAAAAGACTCATAAGGACAATGTTGTATACATATTTACTGTGCGTCAAATGACATAATTGTTTACTCATACTCAAGTAATTGATTATGATTAAAACTTCCTTATTTACGAATTTAAATACATAAAGATGATAGAATTATCATACTTGTTTTCTTGGAAAGAAATATGACAAGTTGGATTTCAAGAACTCTTTATTGATTGATAACTTAGCGAGGACGATATGAAATCAAATGAGGTTTTATGAATCCAAAATATAATCTTTAGAAAGTATACAAAAGTGCTAGAATCTAAGTATGGATAAAAAGCAAGCATCTAATGAGCATAATCTTAAGTTTAATTATTAAATAAATGACTTGTTGGATTTGATTTTTAAATTATAAATAAAGAAGCTCATGAGTACATCTCAAAGCTAGTGGGAGTAAATTTGTTTTTACTTTTTAAAATAGATTATGTTATTGAACATAATTAGAAACAAGTTATTTATCTAAAGTAAGATTTTATCTCTTAGATTGAAATAAAGTTTCTCGTAAGTATTTTAAGATATGAAACATGTAACCTTGGAATAATATGTTTGATACATATGTGGTAAGATACATATGTGGTAAATTAAGTCCGAGTAAAATATGAAATATCATTGAGTGAAACTCGAATGATCTATCTCACTTGGTGAGAATGAACACATGAATGGAATCCTTAAGTCCCACTAAAGGATTCATTATGTACATCATATTGTGTATGGGAGATTTGGCAACATTGAAATCTAATTGAAAGATATTACAAGGAACATTCTGATTAATGTTTAAAATTCATTCCTAGAATTAATAATGAAGATACTATGGATATACATTGTGATAATCATAGTAAGATCATTATAATCAACAAACCTTGAGTGTGTATGGTATCCAAACATTATTAAAGAAATGTTCAGAATTTATGATAGGTTATCATAGTGTTGTTTGTATACACTAGTGCTTGTTTTAATTGAGATGATACTCAATTTTTGTAGAAGCAAGTTTTTGCTGACTACATATGCTTGGTTTAAAAGCATAGTTGCATAATACTATATTAAAAGAATAAGGATGCTTTACAATTTGGAAAACTGTTGAGATGACTGTCTCCATTAGGATGTTTTGTGTATGTCATACATCTTATGGAATGTAATGTGACTAGACTCATGTAAGTTACTAGGCGAATACCCGTGCACGCATGGAAAATCTCTAGCGGCCAATAATTAAGGATATGCAATATTGTGGTACGTTTTTTGTGTAACGTTCACAATAGGATTGTTCGGGCAAAAAAAAACAATATGCAAAATTGTGATAGTTAACGAAATGAAATAACGGACGATTAAAAAAAGAGTTATGGTTTGGGTCAAAATAAAAAGTCCAAACATAATATTACTAACATGTACAAAACATCAAACAACTACATTTGATTTTTTTCCTTTCCACCTATGTTCAACAACAATACATTTGATTGTTTAAAAGATAAACAGCTTATCTAATTATTCATGTTACCTAATACTAAAGATTGACAGCCCAATAAAGTAACAATGGGCCGAGCACAGAAAATGGACCAAGTTTAACCCAAGGAAAGGCGAGTATGATTTGTTGTGACTCGTGATACTATAATTGAGTAATGCATATAGAGTATAGGGTGGCTAAAACTCATCATTAACTGTGTGTACTTAACAAGTTGTTGTTGGACACTTCCAAGATCAAATCAAATCAGTTTGCAGAACTCGAAAGGTTAGTAAAAGTTTTTTCATTTATCTTAATAATTTCGTTGACTTTTACAACATGGGAGTATAGATTTGTGTAAGATCATCAACTATAATTACTATCTTATTTATGATTGTTAGTTTCATGGTGTGATAATCGTTAGAAACAAAATAATATATGTTTTTCATGGTTTTTTTTATGAAAGATCGATTGATAATGATGATCTAACAACGTTAATCACTATAAGTTAGCACATGACGAAGATTAAGTTGCTTATGATATATTATCTATATTGCATGTTGTTTATTTTGGTCTACTTGATTAAACCGACTATGGATGTTGTGATTTTGATTATGTAGTTAGAACAAAACTATTGTTCTAAATGTAGGGTCTTTAGTATCACTAGTCATTAGTTGAATGATTAATTAAATAAAAATGATTTGGCTTTAAGCCTTATTCAGCTATATATGTTTTCAAGTGTTAAATCGAATATTATTTATATTGTGAACAAATGGTTTAATTAAATTAAGTAATACCTGATTTGTAAAGTTTGTTAAGAATTTATAGTTTGGAAGATTCACCTAAGACATGTTTCGCTGTCACTTTTCAAAAACTTTGAACTTTGCTTTGTTTTTTAAACCATGGACAAGATAAGCTTGAAATAAGCTACAGAAAGCTATTTGGATATGAAATAAGCCACAAATGCCACGAACATACAAGGGAGATAAGCTATAACTCAAATTATCTAGGTTTAATACTGCTTATTTCTCAGTTGTTTTCAATGCTTATTTGTCTCGTGCATAATTTAAGGAAGTGTTTGGATACGTCTTATTTGATAAGAAGATGTCCACTTTCTTTGATAAAATCAAAACAAGCATATCAAGGAAAATATGAAGTAGCTGATTAAGGTTTAAAACAGCTTTTTGTTAAACTTATTTTTGCTTATTTGTCTCGGCTTAACTGACAAGGGAATGTTTGGATGCGGCTTATTGAATAACAAGTTCAAAACTCTAGTTAACAAAAACATATCTAATAGTTCAAGCATAGGACAATATACCTTAGTTAGGATTAAAAACTGCATATTATCTGCTTTTTATAGCTAATTTGTTTCGGCTTAGCTTTTAAGAAGGTGTTTGGATTTGGCTTATTTTGATAAATAGTTTTTGAATTTCCTCACTAAACTGTTAGTAGCTTATTGTTGTCTTATACTTGTGGCTTATTACAGCCAAGTGTTAAATCAATTATTGTTTATATTGTGAATAAATGGTTTAATTAAATTTAGTGATAATTGTGATACAGGATGGCTCAGCAATTCCTTTTCCTGTATGTGCACAACAGCTACAAACAACGCCAGGTAATCATATTTTTAGCAAGCATTTGTTAACATAACTGTTATGAATTCAGTGTATGTCAAAATAGGGAAAGTATTCCAGATGAGTTTATTTTACAATCGTTAGATATCACTCATTAATATTTTATGTTTATCTAACAAAATCAAATGAAATAACTACGTGCCTTTTAAAATAAAGTTTTTATTATTTTAATGTTGTTAAAATTTTGCATAGATGCAAGCGACAGAACAGGTGCTCGTTGACTAAAAACTAAACAAAAGAGATATTGAGTAAATATAGGAAAGGGCATAAATGTCATTTACTGTTAGTTTGTTGTGTACAAATAAAGTTTACCCATGTACATATCATATCCCATCAGAATAAAGTAATATATCTTATCAAACATGAGGATGCTTATGTAGCTAATTTGTTTTTAGATACTACCAATGTTTCGCAGAGTCTATAATGTCTAACAATGTAGTGATCTCTTTACGAACCAATTCAACCCATATCCGATCCATTTGTGTTGTTGTAGTGCCGACACGTTGTTCGACGTCAACATGAACATCAATGGGAGAGTCTGTGTTTGTTGCGAAAATTGCCTATAAAACAATATCCCCTAGTTAAACAACCCAAAAATAAATGCATAATTATACCTGAAAATAAGTCTTGCAAATACCAAGTAGTCTTAATGAATAAACTCATCAAAGTATGTTTATATTATAGAGGAGTTGGACCCTAATTGACATGTTTACCAGGATCATAATCTTAATAGTTAGGGTTAGTATAAAAACCCTAAACGAAAAACAGTAGAAAGTGTAATCAGATCATGTGAGAAACAAAAATTAACCAAAGTGGCGAATCAGATCATAGAACATAACTCACATGTTTACCTGGTCATTATATTGTCTAAAATATGATGACCAACTGAACTTGTACAATATGATAATCTTAATTGTTAGGGTTAGTGTAACACCCCCAAAAATGTGTCGCAGCGGAAATGTGTCCGGGGTCGTTACTTCATAATACACAGCGCTAGATACAAGAGAACGACCTCTAAATGTGTCGTTTGAAAAGTAATCTCGTTGATTTCCTTGAAATTGATATAACATTTGTCCTATAATTGCATCACAATGAAAAGCTTGAAAACAACCCAACGAGATTTGATCATCTGAATATAAGTAGAAATCCATAAATGAAATCTTGTCAATTTTAGACTTCAGTGCACATCAAGTATGCCAAGCATCTAATTCACCTGAGAAAAACATGCTTAAAAGTGTCAACATTAAAGTTGGTGAGTTCATAGGTTTTGTAAGTATAAA
>BQNB010034639.1:0-51456 GCA_026074375.1 Tanacetum coccineum
GAAAGAGACAATGAATAGGGTTTTGGGGTTTGGCGGGAAGGGAGTTTATAAAAGAGGCAGGGTAATTGGTTTGGAGTGTTGACAAAATTGACCCCTTGTGTTGTATAGTTCTATTGCAATACACGTCCTTGTGAAATTCATAGTTGGTCCCTTGAGTTGGGTTGGTATTGCACCGTTAGTCCTTTTCGACTAACATTGTCAGTCCTTTAGGATTAACGGTGTACATGGGTAAAATGGTTAAGGGGTTGAAAGGTTAAAGGGTTAAAAGGTATAAGGTTGGGCCAGGGGGTATTTTTGGGCCGTTTGGTTTTTTTTTTATAAAATAAAGTGTTGGGCTTAAATGGATTAAAGGCTTTTAGGGTTTTTATAAATGGATAGTGGGCTGACCCGGGCCCACTAGGTGGGTACGGGTGGGCCTACTTTTGATAATTTAGGTTTTTGGGTTTGATTTTCGATGCCATTTTCAAAGCCGTATCCCGGGGTTGACTTTGACTTCGTTTTGACTTCATTAAATTCACAAACGTTGTTGAGTCGATCCGGAAATATCCGTTTTAGCTCTGTTTTTAATTCTTTTGAACCTTTGGCCTCGGTTTTTCACGCTCTTTCTAATTCCGCTCTCGGTTTTGTCCGGTTTGGCTTCAATTTTGTCCTTTAGTGAATATCCGGTACCTGCATAGTACAAACATAAAAACAAGCATATTTATGGCATTTTATGTGCGTTTTTGGTCGTTTAGGGCCATTTTATTAGGTAAAAGGTATGTGTAATTACACACATACCAGGTATCGTTACAAAATTAAAACATAAAACTGTTAAAGAAGATACATTTCATTCTATGTTCAGTTTCAATTTTCTTTAGCCCATCAAACGGCCCAAATTTTCTAGTTATAATCCATATATTTTTGAATGTTGGGTTTAGTCTATTAATGAAGAAAAATGATTTTGAAATCAAAAGATCTAGTGTAAAGAACGAAACTGGTTGTAACACATATTAAAAAAAATTAATTTTCAAAAGTTTTTCTATTTCAAATGGAGGTAAAACAAGGACTAAAACAATAAGCTAAATTCCAATAAGCTACTCATTAAAACTTTCAAAAAAACCTTTTAAACTAAATGAAATAAGCTAAATCTACTTAGATTAGAAATAAGCCAAAACTATTTAAACATTTTTATACTCTTTTAGAAACCGAAATAAATAAAGCAATAAGTAAATTGAATAAGCTTAAAAGAAGCTTGATCGAAAACTATTAAAAATAAATGCTTAATCATTTACGCTATGAGATCTACTCCTAAAAGCTACTAGTCGAATAAGCTGGAAAAAAGGAATAAGCAAACGAAAATAAAGAAAAGCAAATAAGTCGAGGAAATAAGCTTATTTGGAAACTTATTTAAAAGCTTATTTGGAAACTTATTTAACCATGACTTAATAAGAAAGTAAGTTCCTAAAACAAATAAACTAAGATATAGCTTATTAGTTTTTTCCTTTATTAGTTAATAAGCCAAGCTGAATAAGCTCAGAAAATAAGCCCAAATCGTACATCTTATTTGTAACAATAAGAAGAGAAGAGAAAGAAAAAGAATAAGCCGAGAAAAAGCAATCCAAACACAAACTTCATTACATTACCCAAAAAATAAGCTCCTTACAATTAAATCCAATAAGCTTTTGAAAAGCTTTTACAAAAACTAATAAGCTAAAAAAATAAGACATTAAAAATAAGCTAATCTAATAAATCTACACTACCATTTCTTTTCTCCACTAAAACTAATGCTCTTCACGTCAAATGCGTGTTGGTTTAAATAACAAAAATTGTGTGTGGGTATTTTCGTCCATTTAGGTAGCCATCCAATGAGAGCCCAAGGGCAAGGGGCAAAAGAGTCTTTTAAGCTTGACACGTCATTGATTGCCAATGATTGGCTGAAACTTTTCCAATGATTGGCCTGAAACTTTATATTGGCTCAGCCAATCCACCACTTATTTATTAGTATTCATCTGACAGATAGTGCCCACGTGGGCCACTTAATTAGGGCGTAATAACAAGCACTCTTTTCCTATTATTTTCATACCGTTATGAAATGGAATAAATAAAAAGACAGGTGGCGAAATGTGGTTGGGGAAGAAAGTTGAGTGGGGAAAGATGTGAGCTTATATGAATTATTTCCTATGCACGTGATGTTTCATTTATATCACAGTTTCATTTTGTAGACATCAAACTCTAATGGGCTATGTTTTATCATTTTGGCCTAATATTGGGCTAGAGATAATATGGGCTGGCCCGGCCCATAAAATGGGTTACGGGCTGGCCCAATAAACAATGAAGGCGCCGTTAGACTCGTTTTCTCGTGCTCTTTCTATTTTCGTGCTCGGTTTTGTCCAGTTTTGTCTTTAATTTTGTCCATTTCTTCAATATCCATACCTGCACATACACAAACACAAAAACAAGCTATATTTGCCATTTTTATTATGTTTTTAGTCTTTTGGGTTCATTTTACAAGGTAAAAGGTATGTGTAAAATAGCACATACCAAAGGGTTTTAATGTCATTTGGTGAGGTTGGAGTGGTTTTATAAAGACCACTCAAGGGAACACTAATTTCCAAGTTTCAATTGGAACACCCAAAATTTGATCGGACTCTTCAAGAGTAAGAGAAAAAGACTTATTTTGAATGACAAAGTGAGCAACTAAATGACCTTCTGAATCATAGTCAAGTCTAAGTTTACTATAGAACTCAAGAATGAAACGAGGAGCAATTTGTTCATTTACTTTTAAAAGACACTCGAATTTTATTGACCCAAACATATTATTAAGATAATTTATATTATCGAAATCTTTGTTTACAACCCGACCCTCATGAATACATCGCTTCTCAACAAAAGCGAAGTCATATTTTAGTGGTAGAGTGTATTCATTTGAAATAATTAGAATATAGTTACGGGTATTTTGGTGGTCATTTTCGGATACACGGGGCATTGTCACCTAAAAAATAATACAAGATTTTATTATTGTGAACTCAAATTTCTAATAAGAATGTGTGCCTAGTATGTGCCTATATGCATCAATTGTGGAGTTGCGGTTAACTCGACTATAAATAAAAACCTAAGAGTTAACCCAAACACTCCTTAATTTAATTTGGCTCATCCAAACATGTCAAAAATACATATTGATTATATATTTCGAATGGTGTTCATGAGATCATTATGCATGAATGCCAAAACGTCTTTAGTGTGTATTAACAATGCATTAAAACATTTTTTATGGTGTTCCTAACGTGAAGAATTTCAAAAAGAAATTGAGGTTTTGTTCATAAAGAAATTTTTTATCAAACACACTCAATTATGCAAATCCTAAGTCTATGGGAAGCATATTATTTATGCATTGTGTTATTATAGTCCTAATTGCACATAAACAAAAAAAACGAAAATCCCCAATTTTTTGGTTTTGTGTTCAATTGAACCCTAAACTCAGATTAAGAAAAAAATTGATGAAATGACTTACAATTGATGATGTTTATGATGTTAGGATTAATTATTGATGTTGATTGCACCTTCAATTTTAGTTTTAGTGGTTGATTTTGAAGTTTGGTCGGTTTTTGGTTTGTTTCGTCGCAAATCTGTAGAGAAAGGGGTGTGTTTGGTTTTGTGTTTATAAAAACTGAGAGTGCAAACATAAGTTGCCCGACTGGTGGCGGTCCCATATCGATATGGGGGCTGCCTGATTTTATCAGGGGGCCGCCCTATTGATGGGGGCTGCCTTCATTGGAGGTTTTTATACAAAAATTTGGACCAAGATTTTGGAAGGAGTGATGTTTTAATTT
Source organism: Tanacetum coccineum (assembly GCA_026074375.1). Classification (NCBI taxonomy): domain Eukaryota; kingdom Viridiplantae; phylum Streptophyta; class Magnoliopsida; order Asterales; family Asteraceae; genus Tanacetum; species Tanacetum coccineum. Next base: position 3,810 of record BQNB010034639.1, read on the forward strand.
GCATTTCGCTAATTAAAAATGCTTAAAATACTTCAGATGATGTAATTAAGTTGTCACGACATGGAATGGAACAACGACTAGAATCGAGACTTATAGTAAAAAAGAGATCGATTTACGAAATGTGTTACATCATTCCTAAACCAAGACGAAGATAATTAAACGATTTATGTTTAAGAGGCTTTGTGAGTATGTCAGTGATATTATCTTCGGACGAGACTTTTTCGATAAAGATATATCCTTTCTAGACATTGTCTCGAAGGAAATGGTGACGAATTTTGATGTGTTTATTTCGTGAGTGTTACACCGGGTTTTTGCTAAGTTCAATTGCGCCTTTGTTGTCGCACATTATCGGGACATCGTCGAGTCTAATGTAGTAGTCGATAAGAGCTTGTTTCATCCATAGTGCTTGTTGACATGCCTTTCCGACGCTTATGTATTCGGCTTCGATCATGGATATAGCAAGAGCGGTTTGTTTCTTTGAGAATCACGATGTTAGACAACATCCTACTAATGTAAAAATACCGCTAGTGCTTTTTTGGTCCACATAATCTCCCACATGATCAGAGTTGGCATATACTACGGTTTCTATGCCGATCCCCTTAGGATACCATAATCCTAAGTGCATCGTGCCTTTAATGTTTCAGAAGATATGCTTAACCGCTTCAAGATGAGAGGTTTTGGGATCCTCTTGGAAGCGTGCACAAAGGCAGATACTAAATATTATATCGGCCTACTTTCTGTTAGGTAGAGTAAACTACCTATCATGCCTCGATACTTAGTACTATCTATCGACTCACACTCTTCGTCTTTTGTAAGTTTCGTATCCGAGGACATGGGTGTTTTCATTGGTTTAGATTCTTCTAATCTAAATTTCTTAAGCATTTCTTTAATATTTTTAGATTGATTAAAGAAGATATCGTCTTCCATTTGTTATATCTGTAATCCAAGGAAGAAGTTAAGTTCGCCTATCATGCTCATCTCGAACTCGTCATGCATGATTTTGGCAAAGTCATCATATATGTCTTGACAAGTCAAACCAAATATAATGTCATCGACATATATTTGAACGATGATGAGATTTGAACTTTTCTTCTTTGTAAAAAGTGTGTTATCTACCATTCCCATGTTATATTCATGTTTGATAAGAAAAGCCTTTAATATATCATACCAAGCTTTAGGAGCTTGTTTAATACTATATAAAGCTTTCCTGAGTTTATAAACATGATCCGGTTTTTTGAAGTCAATGAATCCCGGAGGTTATGCCACGTATACCTCCTCATTGATAAAACCGTTCAGGAATGCACTTTTTACATCTATTTGGAATAATTTAAAATCTAAAGCACAAGCATAGGCTAGTAAGATCCTAATAGATTCCAATCTAGCAATAGGGGCATAAGTTTCATCATAATCGATGCCCTCTTGTTGATTATATCCTTGGGCAACTAACCTAGCCTTATTACGAGAAACAACACCGTTCTCGTCTAACTTATTGCTATACATCCACTTAGTTCCTATGATTGTCGTACTCTTAGGATGTGGTACTAACTTCCAAACATCGTTTGCAATGAATTGATTTAATTTTTCTTGCATAGCGATTATCCAACTTTCATCCTTTAAGGTTTCATTCACATTCTTAGGTTCTATAGTTGATATAAAACAAAAGAAGTTACTTTGGTTTTGGGCTTGAGACCTAAGGGTTCTTTGGTTAAGGTTTCCTATGACGTTGCCTAATGGATCATTGTTAGATTAGTTAATGTTGACAACTTTGTCAACTTCTAAAGTTTCATCCTCAATATCATTGTCTAAGAATTTCTTTTCGGCAACCTTAACTGCTTCGTCTTCATCTAAGTCATCATCCACCAAGGGTATTTTTTAAATGGTGGAGGAGTTTCATCGAATGTCACGTTGAGTGATTCTTTGATTTTCATGGTATGTTTATTTAGGATGATATAGGCTTTGCTATTTTGGGAGTATCCTAGGAAAACACCTTCGTATGACTTTAGGTCAAATTTGGTGAGGTAATCTTTGGTGTTTAGAATAAAACATTTACTTCTAAAAATTTGAAGTAATCAAGAGTAGGTTTCCTACCTCTCAAGAGTTCATAGGGTGTTTTTCATAAGATGGCTCTAATTAGGATTCGGTTAAGTATGTAGGTTAAAGTATCTACAGTGTTACACTAAAACTTTTATGGTAACGATTGTTCATTCAACATTGTTTTACTCATTTATTATAGAATCCTATTTTTCCTTTCTACCACGTCATTTGATTATCAAGTGCGTGGAGCCGAGAAGTTATGTTTAATACCGTTGGTATTATAAAACTCTCCAAATTGCACCTCATTATCAAATTCCCTACCGTGGTCCATCCTAATTGACACTATTGAACATCCTAATTGATTTTGTATTTTCCTACTAAAGAATTCAAATTGCTCGAAAGCCTCGATTTTATTCTTAAGAAATCTTGTCCAAGTATATCTAGAATAGTCATTTACTATGACTAAGGTGTAGAGGTTTCCTCTATAACTCCGTATGGTGGATGGACCGAAAAGATCCATGTGAAGGAGTTCTAAGCATCTAGTCATTGAGACTATCTTCTTAGCTTTGTGACTAACGCGAGCTTGTTTTCCTATTTTGCAAGCATCACAAAAATGTTGATCAAATTTAAGCTTAGGTAAGTTTCTAACTAATTCCTTAGATGCCAATGATTGAATTAAATGCATATTTGCGTGACCTAATCTCCTATTCCATAAAGTGGAGTTTTCTATAATCATTGTAAGACAAATTTTGTCTTTTGGCTTCTTTCCTAATTTCATTACATACAAGCCGCTTTTCCTAATACCTCTACCGATGAATTTTCCGTCCTTAGTGATTTCACTATCATGTTTAAAATATTACTTTACACTTATTATCACATATTTGACCTACACTTAGCAAGTTAAATCTTAAATTATCTACATGCTCTACATTATCTATATTAAGTGAGTCATTAGAAATTGTACCTTTGCCAATGATGTTACCACGGAGATTACTACCAAAAATGACATTACCTCCATTGTATGCCTTGTAGGTTGAGAAAAGCTTTTGATTTCCTGTCATGTGTTTGTAGCATCCGCTATCTATTATCCATTCTTCGGGCTCCAAATCGATCCTAAGGCATATCTAATTATATAACACAATAACTCAAATATTTGGTCCCCAATATCTCATGGGTCCAAAGTTGTTAGCATTAAACAGCCCTTGCATTTGGTTGGGATGTGGGAATGGAGTACATAGTCCCCATGGCATGTAACTTTAAGGTTGGAAGTTATTCCAACTTACGGGAAAGCCATTTGGACAATTTTGTCATCCAAGATTTCTTTTTGGTTGTGGTGTTTTAGAATGAGGATAAGAATTATTGACTCTTTTAGGAGGTGGAGTTTTTGACCTAAACTTTAGTTTGGAAAATCCAACTCTGGTTTTAGAGAAGGTTTATAAAACCGTTTAACCTCATCATCACTAGCAACAGGAATCTTAGTATTGTTAACCATTATATGTTTTGGTCTAGGACCCAAAATAGATTTTTAAAAAGAAACATATATATATATTTTTTTTGACGAACAAACCGGCGGTCCCTGATTTGCTTTGGGGGCCGTCTGTGCATTATGGGGTCTGTCCTCAGCAATTGGGGGACCGCCACCAGAGGACGTCTCATTTTAAGATTTCATAAATTTTGTTTCCTTAGTCCCGCTTGTTGATGCTTCAAATGAGTTAAACCCAAGACCCGATTTATCTCCGGAGGGTTTTTAATTACTTAATATTTCATTTAGAGAACGTGTACTCTTTTGAAATTGAGTTAGCTTTAGAGCTTCCTCTTTTAGTTTTTTCGTTGTCAATTTTAAGTATTTGACACTTTGTACATTCGAGATCAACTCCCTTGTTTCTTTCGAGTTTAGATAATTCTTTTAACTCACTAATTTCATTTTCTAGACTAATTCTAATAGCTTTTAATCGTTTGTTCTTAGTGATTATTTTTAGGCTCATTTTGCATAACTTATCATACTCATTATCTAAAATAATGTCATCTATTGATGAGTTCTCATCACTAAAATAAGAGGATTCAGAATGTACCTCGCTAGATGTGTAAGCCATGAGACACGCTTCATCTTTAACCTTTTCATCATCTTCCTCACCGATATCACTCCAAGAACCTCCGACGAGAGCTCTTTGGTTCTTTTCCTTTGGTGGTTTGGACATTCTCCGATAAGATGATTTGAATCACCGCATCTAAAGCATTTTCTATCAATTTTGCCGTTCTTTTCGACTCGGCTTCTTTGGAATGACTTTTTGGCATTCCTCGGTTGTCTTACGAACCTTCCTCTTCTCTTGAAAAACTTCTTGAAGTCTCTAACCGCCATGGCGTATTCTTCGTCTTCACTCCCGAAAGTCGAACATTCTTCATTACTAGATTCATTTTTAGCCTTTAAAGCAAGAGATCTCCTTTCTCCTTTGGCTTTGACTATTTTGGAATCTTTCTTGGTGATCATCTCATGAACTTTGAGGTTCCTGATGTGTTCATCAAGTGATAGTGATGTCAAGTCTTTTGACTCTTCAATCTCCGTGACCTTTGCTCTTCATTTGGGATGTAGAGCTCTAAGAAACTTCCTAACATAGTTCTTGCTAGAGTAACCTTCATCAAGAGCTTTTAGACTAGTAATAATAATATTAAAACTAGCAAAAGCACTATCAATAGATTCGTCTTCGGAAATGACGAATTGTTCATATTGTTGTACCAAAATATCAATCTTGTTATCTTTGACTTGGCTATTACCTTGATGGGTTATTAACAAGGTTTTCCAAATTTCTTTTTCCGTATTACACATGAAAATTCTTTCATATTCTTTTCTAGGCAAAGCTTTGTAAATAACCATTTTGGCCTCGCTATTTTTCGCAAGTCTTTTCTTAAGATCATCATTTTGTTTTTGAAAAGGGACAACCTCATCTAGTTTGGTTTTTGGATTATTTTGAATGGGTTGAAAATCACCGTTAGTAATAACATGCCAAAGATCAAGATCTTTTGATTTCACATATGTTTCGAATATATTTTTCTAATAAATAAAACTATTACTTTCGAAAAGTGGTGGTCTTTGCATAGATTTCCCTTCTAGATATTTGTCGGAATCCATAGATCGATCCAAGCTTTAAAATACAATATATTTGAAAAATCTTAAGTGACCTCGGCTTCTGATACTAATTGTGGAAACTAGAAGGGGGGTTGAATTGTTTACCCGTTAATTGGAATTTTAAAACTTTGTTTATAAAAACGTTTGATTCGAGTATATGTGATATCAACCAACGATATGAACAACCAATATATCTAATCTACTTACAATTCAATCATAATACAAACAATAAATAAGAAACGTAAGTAAAAGATAAAAGATAGAACAATCAAACCATAACACCAAGAATTATAGTGGTTCGGCTACAAAGCTCCCCACTCCACTCCCCGAGTATCCGACTCCAGATTTCACTATGTCAACAAGCTCCCTTCAGGCGGAGAAAACCGTATACATATTGCTTATATTGTTTTTCGACACTAATCTAAATGTCGAGTCCTAATCTTAGCTAGAACCAATCTACACCTTTACTAATGTATTTTAAGGACTAAAATACTAACCAACACTCAATCAACACTTCCGAATTTATACACAATCCGGATTTACACAATCACACAAGATCAAACAATAGAGATTTGGATCTTGAAGAAGATAGAAGAAATCACTACTCTATAACACTTCGTTTCTTGGCGAATACGAGTGTTCTTCTCTTGCACTTGATAGAAGAAAGAATAAGAAGAGATTGGATCACTTGAAACTAGATTAAACAATGTTAGTGATCAAGAGATTTAGAGAGAGAAATAAATTTGAAAAATCTATGAAAAGAGGTCTAAAAATCTGCAAAGAATAGTGCAGTATTTTTAGCCAGGAAATGGTAACGTCTCCTGAAGGCAGTCCCGGCGATCCCAGATATATCTTGTGGCCATCTAGCCTATCAGGGGGCGCCCCTAGGTAGACACTCCTATTTTTGTCATGTAGTGGGGAAGGTAAAATCTGGTGTAGAAGTAGCTATTTTGGGGGACAAACCAGATTTTAAATTTTTATATTTAATTAAAACATTTCTTAATAAATGAAAATATTTTGTGTATTTTTATTTTGTAAAAATACTTTTGTAGAAATGTAAGGTTTAAGAAAAATTATTTTCTTGATCACTAATCATGTTTAATGATTTGTTTATACATACCTTAAGTGATTTACATCGAAATGGAAGTTTACGATTAATAACGTGTAAACGTTTATTTTTATCCTAGATGTTTTTACATTTTGTCATCTTCAAAACGTAGAGGAGTCGAAAAATATAAATAACGTTTTTAGACATTATTTGTATTAACACACGGATTGCCCTTCTAAATATTTTTCCGATTCCATAGATCGATTCAAGTTTTAAAATACAGTTTATTTAAAAATCTTAGGTGACCTCGCTCTGATACCAATGGTTAAAACTAGAAGATGGTTGAATAGTTTGCCACCTTTTAAAGTTTGATTAAAGTTTGTTTATAAAAGCGTAGATCCGAGTTTAAGTGATATCAAATGCACACAATATGAGTAATATAAACAAGTAAACAAACAACATTAACTACAAAATATTAAGTGCAAGTCAAAAGGATAGACTTAAAAATATCAAACCACAACACGAAGATTTATAATGGTTCGGTAACAAAGCTTCTCTTCGCCCTACTCCACTCCCCGAGTATCCAACTCGAGAGTTCACTTCACTGTGTCAACAAGCTTCCTTTAGACGGAGAAAACCGTACACATGGAGCTTACATCAATTTCTGACACTAAGCCAAATATTGAGTTCTAATCTTAGCTAGAACCGATCTACCACTCACACTCGTATTTTGAGGCCTAAAATATTAACCTCTCACACAAGTATTTTTTTTTCCACCTAAATACTTACACGATCTACCCGATCTTACTAATACACAAGGATATAAGAGATGTGGTTGATGTACAATATACAACAATCCCGTAACAATGTTACGTATGCACAAACTAATCTATAATACTTCGTATCTTGACGATTACGAGTATTCTTCTTTTGCACTTTCAGAGGAAAGATTGAATCACTTGAAAACAAATGTTTATACAAGTTAAATGATCAAAGTATAAGAAATGTATTTTCTAATTTAGAACAGAAAGAATAAGTGTGCAAAAGGTGCAAAAATCTGGGGGAACGGTCCACTATTTATAGGCAAAGCCTGGGAGCAAAATGTCTGGCGGTCCCCAAGCTCTCAAAGGCGGACCCTTGCTTGATAAAGAGGCCACAGGTACCTATTAGGGGGCCGCCACCTGTAGGACGCTCTCATTTTTGTCTTGTTGTGGGGAAATAATTTCTAAAGCAGGTTTTTCTAATTTTGGGGGGAGAAATCTGATTTCAAATATATAATTGGATAAAACATTTCTTTTAATTACAAAAATATTTTGTTTAATTAATTTTTTATTAAGGTTTTGTTACATTTATAAAAATGTAAAGTTTAGGACAAAAAGATATAACTTTGATCATTTAACAAATTAATCATTTGTTTGTACATACCTTAAGTGATTTACGTCAAAATGAAAATTTATGACTAATAACTTGTTTACGTTTTATTTTACATAGAATGTTTTTACATTTTTTGATTATCAAAACGTAGAGAAGTCGAAAAATATAAATAACATTTTTAGACATAATTTGTATTAACACCCAACATTATTTTCTTGATTCCTAGCATTTCTTCCAGCATTCCTGCTACTATTCCCAGCATACCCAACACTCTTGCCTTAAATATCCACTCGACCTTCTTGTACGAAATCTTGATTTCTTATGTTGGAAGAAGTACGAAGACGATTATTTGTCGGTGTTTAAAAATGTTGAGTAATTGCTCGAGAAACAAGCATCATTGTTGTTGAGAGTTTGCCTTCTGGATCATTACCTTGTACCTATCCTTAATAATCATCATCATAATCTTGCACTGAATGAGGACGGGTGATATAATATGATTGTGAAGGCCGAGAATATGAAGCACTAGCATATGTGTTTGCAACTATAGCAAGCGGGTCAGAATTTCTAGCAGTTCTTTTCACTCTTGAAGCATTCACATTTGGTTCATCTGAGTCAAGAAATCAAATCACAAATCATAGTTAACATCATGAGGTTGATGTGATTGACGAGCTCTCGTAATATATTTGGTACATTCGGGTTGTAAAGAGTTAAGAAATTTGGCATTCGTTGCAATCTTGTCTGGTAAGAGTTTGTTTCTTTCCATGTTGTTCATAAGCGTAGAAAATCTTTCATATACAGACTCAAGAGATTCCCCATCCTCAGCAGAAAATTTATCAAACTCATTCATAAGTCTCGAATATCTTTCTTGCAAGCTCAAATCAGTTCCTTGTATCAACCTTTTAACTTGATTCCACATTGCTTTTGCATTTTGACACGCATCAACAGAGTTGTAGATATCGTTTGGTATGCCAAGTAGAATCCAGTTCATTGTATCAATATCTGCTTCATACCTCAACTTATCATTTCCCGTTAGATCTGCTACTGTTTGTATTTTTGTTCTTGGTGCATCTGTTGGACTTGTTGGATCTGTTATCTGTTTCATCACATAAGGACCATTGTCGATTGAATCCTTTACCATTCTCCCATGTTCCTTTTTACCATCAACATACCTCATAAAACGACTTGCCCACGGCACATAATTTCCCTTCTTTAACATCGGCGGTCTATTTTCTAAACCAGCATCCGCAATCGATTGTTGATGAGAACTTGCCATTTTATCACTAAGTATGTAGACAATGCTAAACGGATCGTTTTAGATTATAAAGACTATTGTTGTGAAATCAAAAAGTCTATAAGTCCGGTTAAGCGTAAAAATATTTTTGTGTTTTCTTGAAATTTTGAATTGTAAATCTAAAAAAATAGGTTTTTCAAATGAATTTTGGACTAAAATGAGGTTTGACACCTTATCACAGAATGAGGTTCGAAACTAATTCCAAATGAGGTTTAAATCCTAAAATCCAAATGAGGTTTGAAAGGTGACTCCTAAATGAGGTACAACAACTATATTTAAACGAGGTTCGGTGTTGAAATCCTAAATGAGGTTGATGTCGTTGGTTTCGAATGATATACGACTTCCCAAATCCCAAATGAGGTTCAATACAAAAATTCAAACGAGGTTCGAAATATATTTCTAGTTGAGGTTCCAAAAGATCGTACCAAATGAGGATATGTAATGTGGTTAACAAATGATGTTCGTGTCTTGTATAGAAAATGAGATTCGGTGCCACGAAAACAAATGATATCCGAATGAGGTTTGTATTCAAAATCCAATGAGGTTTATCACTTATATTTCGAATGAGGTTTCAATCCCAAATTTCAAATGATGTTTTAAAATATATATGCCCAGTTGAGTTTCAAACACTAGTACCATATGAGGTTTTGTCTGTGTGATAAAATGAAATATCCCAGTTGAGGTTTAATGAACAAGGTTCCAATATGAAGACTATATGTATTAAAAAGACCTCGTTCATCCACTCAACATCCCAAATGAGGGCTATAACCATTTTTAGGGACCTCGTTCAACCCAAACGAGGCTTGTAACTGTTTTTTTCCTACGTTCCACACGCGTAGAATCTTAATTGAGGATCGTAACCATTTTTCTCAAAGCTCAATTACTCATTAACGTCACAAAATCCACCAAAACAGGATCAAATCGATACAAAACATAACTTTTTACCACAAAATCACCAATTCAATCCGAATCTATCACAAATCACGAATCAATTTTATGAATTTTGATCAAAATTCAAAGACTTAGGACCTCGTTCATACACATAATTCACACAATCTAACACCATTTTGATCTTGAATCCACAAATCAATACACATATTTTTACTATATCATGATTTAAGCACGAATTCGTATCAAACAACTAAAATCCACACCATATAGTAATTTTAGACCTCTTTTGCTCACGTCACACGTCACGAACACAAAGATTTTTTTTTTGCGTTTTTAGCTTTTTGATCCACACACAAGCAATCTAAATCTCTCTTAGCGATTGATACCACTTGATATCAGTCCTAATAGCATTGTATCAATATGAATTAATGGCTAAAGTTTAGTGAGAGAAAGTAGAGAGAGAGAGTTATCAAAATAAGGTTTTCATTTAAAGAGAGGAAAAAGAGGGAATGAGGATTACACTTTGAATTATAAAAAGCCTTTTTAAGATGTGAGGTTAATCCTCCTAATTATACTATTTTCCTCTAACTACTAACACTTATCATATTGAGCTCATTTTACTAATTATGGCCCAATAAGCCTTATTATAAATTAAACGTAAACTAAACATACTAATAATATAAAACTATTAATCGACACTTTTATTATTCCTAACACTAGTTACTGGTTACTGCTTATCGCTAACTACTAATACTTACTGCTAACTGCTACTGCTACATTTCACCAAACATACCATGAAACTAGTTGTTATTGACATAAATAACCATGGATTTTCAAATTCTTAGAAATAGGTTAGGTTATAAAGACCCCCCCCCATAAAAAGCCATTCGTACCTCCTCTAGTTTTTCGATTTTTAATTTTTATAATTTTGTTTATATTATAAAATAGTGAAACGCATAATGCGGAACAAAAAATATATAGTTAAACAAGTCAAAAGTATTAAACTGTCAAAAAGTACGGAACATAAACTGATAAAAAACTGTGTTGTACTGTAAACGAGGGGACAAAAGGACGGTGCAAGTGTTTTCTGATGACGATTGTTTATTTGGAACTTGGAAGTAAAAGCACATACATAAGCATTATCTTAATTATCTTAAGACGATAGCCCTGTTAAATTTTTGGGCTGAAATTTTAAACCATAAGTCGATAATCCACCAATAAAGAAATAATTTGTTTACCTTAGTGACACATACATCGCACTCATGACCAAGAGTTCTAAGGTTCATTCTACAAAAAATCATAATTTAAAAATTAGGGACCATATGAATTTTTAAAAAATGGGTATATTTTACATAATTTTGTAATACGCAAAAAAAAAACTACGAAGTTTCCGTGCACCTCGAAAAATTACCTGAGTCAACAGTAACACTAAAGTCATAGAACATGTAACGTCACATAATATATAAAATATAATATAAAACATTTTATTAAAACTAAAACTATGAGCAACTAAACCATTTTTTTTCTTATTTTCATTCACTAAATATAGAAAAGAACAAAAGTAGAATACTATAAAAGCATAGATCAGCGTTACTAACTCAAGTGACTAGTATTGTGGCTAGCAAAAAGATGATGACATTCGAAACAAAATGAATTTTAGATCTTAACATTTCGTCAAAAATGTTACTATTCACATAATACTAGAAGGTGGGTGTAGAATTTTACAGGATGACAGAGGACGCCTCATTCGTGCCTTTGTTGAAAATTATGAAATATGTACAGTTACGAGATCAACATTACTTACTCTTATGTGGGGCATTACTATGAAAAGATACACGGGCATAGAAAAACTGTTTGTTAAGATCGACTCTTAGGTGACTATTCAACTTATGAAGTGTGATATGGTTCGCCACAACAACACATATTTTGTTGTGAAAAAATGTCGCAATCTACTGAAAAATACAGAATACAAAGTGAAACTTGAACATTGTTACCACGAAGCTAATAGAGCAGCGCATTGGTTAGCAAATCATAGATGTGAACAAGAGGAAGGACTACTTATGTTTGACTCCGCTCCTCCTAATCTTGGCTCGATTTTGCTTGAAGACCTAAAAGGCGTTGCGTGGCATCGTAGTATTATAGGTAGTTATATTTGAGGTTTGCCCCTTCATTGCAAAAAAAACCCCGAAATACTAGCACTTTTGTCATTTTTTACTAATATTACATTAGATATTTTGATAAATGAGAGATTAACACAAAGTGTGTTGGTTCACTGGCTTATGCCATTGCATATTACTCATTTATGTTTTCAAGACCCGGTTTCAGTCCCACTCTTAAAAAAATTTGGGATCTTTTTTTTATATTTTTAAAGTACCAAAAATACATACAATTTTGTTAAACTTGCTAAGTCCTTGCCGTCTTAAATATGTCATTAACCTATTATACATTAGGCGTGCGGACGATGTCATATTGCCATTAATGAGTGCCATTTTGAGTTAATGTTGTGTAGTTTTGGTTAAGTGGGTTACTAGTTCGGCCATTTTTAGTTTTGGGTTTTTGGTTGTTGTTTGTTGGCCCGTTTCATTACAAACTATGCACCGCTTATAAAAGTGTATTCGGTACTCTTCTTTGTGCATCATTTATCAAAATGTATCAAGTACTCTTCTTTAGCGCGTGGCATATGATCACTCGTCTCTTCTCTCTCTCTAAATATTCAGATAGTGTTTAGGAGTGGTGGTTGTTTAGTAGTGTTGGGAATTCACTTTTACGTGACGACATTACAGAATTACCATAGTTTATCATAGTCACATACGCGAGGACTAGAATAGGCAACTATGTATAGTTTAGAGGTGTATGGGCTAAATATACCCCTCTATGGCTTCCATAGAGGGGTTGAGTCATTTGTATCCTTTATTCATTTTCCATCTAATATCAACTTCATCTTCCATCTCACTACTTTCTCTCACTAAAATGGCTATCATGTGGTTTGACTCACCAAGACCACCGGATCTTAGTTTTCATGAATCTTACAATTGGTATCAGAGCCATGGCTACACACTCTTGGGTCGGGTTTATCTTTATGGTCCGTTTGGTCTTGTCACTTTGTCAAATCTGTCGTTGTGTTGTTTAGGTCTTAACAGCTTATAAACAACTTATTTTGAGCTTATTTTGTATTTTTTTTTTTTTTGTTAAGGTGTACGAATTTGATTTTTTGTGATGTTGCAACAAACTGTTTATAACAGTTTGTGTTACATTTTTTTTATGAAGTTTATTTTGGTCCTTATTTGCTTTCCAATAGTCATAAAATAAATCTTCTAGTCTGGTCATGTTTTTTTGTTAGCATCTCATGAAGTCAAAATAGCAAGAAGATAACAAGGACGATAGTGACAGCCGATCGAGTTCAACCGATCTAGTTATGTCTATGAGGACCGAACGAGTCTAAGCATTTCTCAACCGAACCAGTCTAAAATCATGAGGCCCGAACTAGTCATACACTATGAGGATCGAACGAGTTAAAATTAGTGCAAACCGAACGAGTTAAACTCTTGTGGACCGAACGAGTTAAGATCAGTGAGAACCGAACAAATGTACAACCTTTGTGGGCCGAATCTAGTTGTCACAAGTTTGATTCATAAAGAATCGCACAAGTCACCTACCATGAGCTTGTTTGATGTTGGCTCAAGCAGGATTTCCATCTTCATTGTGAATGAATTCACTCTGATGTTCTGGCAAAATCACAAGGATAATGCGAAGGACTCTTAAAATGTATCTTGTATTCACATTTTTGTGACTTAAGAAAGTATAATTTGGGACAAGTGTCCAATTGATATTTATGATGATCCTTTTGGCTCTAGACTTAATAATGCACTTTGATTTTAGTGGATCGGAAGGATGGAGCTGATGCCACCTTTCCAATATCACTAACTCGGAGTGAGAGATCGATAGAATGAGTGTGTCTCCGTGAGTTTTGAAACAAGTACTTTTCTGACTTTGATAGCTGGAAGGGGTTGTGCATACGTCACTGGGGTCATGACTATCTTCAATGTCAGACAACAACTTGAAGGTGTGTTTTCGACAGATATGTATTGACCCGGTTTCTGCCTAAGTGTATGGAGGGCTTCTTTCTTTTCACCCTTTATCCTTACATTTCTTTTTCATTCTTCAACCCCTTCAAATTCCCTCCGCATACCGAGACTTCATAACTAACACCTTGTTGTTTGTTCCAGTGTTTTAGCTCACTCAGTCGGCATTATTCCCCTGTTCTCACTTATTCTCTTTTTTAATCATACCAAGGACTTCTACACTAACTAGTGGATAATCCCTGTGTAGATCCCTTCCTGATACGGCTTGGATCATGGGATCTGAACACCAAAGCGCTAACAGCCTTATAACTTTTATAATTTTAAGAACATGTTCAGTCTTTTGGGTATATTTCATCACAATCCTTCCAAAAACATTGAAAATATGTCAATCAAAGTGTTTGATATAAATATCAAAAGATCACACTTGAGAGTTTTTCAATCATCACTAAAAGCTCCCCCAAAACATGTGCATCGTAAATCGTAGTAACATGCTTAGGTATTATTGCATTGAGTCATTTCTATTTTGATCACTTCTGTCAAAATCCATTAAGTCCAGGATAAGACACATTTTCTCGGGCCCTTATCCAAAAAGTTACTCCTTGATATTTTTGATATCAATTGATTATACCTATCGGGGACAAAATGAGATATGATAGCATATTGGAACATATTTATTGCACCCCTCAACTATGAGGTTTATATAAGAACATGCTGAGTACAATAATTTATAAAGATTTTTGAATTTACTAAGAAATTCTGAAAAATTTTTGTACCTAGCACTCCTTTATTATCACCATTACGTCTATCAACTTTATATGTTCACAAGAATATTATATACAGGTTTGACCTGAATGATGAGAACATAATATGATATAATCTATGGTTCTTTGATGCAGCTGGTCTCCTTCTAACAATCTCCCACCAACGAACATTCCTAAGCTCTCATTAACCTTCCTTTCTTCAAGAGGTTGTCATGTGATCTTTCTCTGTTCAAGCACTCTTCACAATGCTTCAACTTTCTTTCCAAGTTATGACAAGACCTTTGCACAAACTTCGAGGATTGAACAGATTCAGAAACATATGTAACCTTGACTTAGTGTTGAATTTGGTTGATGTCGGTGATGAAGTTGTCTTAGCTTCCCCCTAAACCAGTAATCCTTTCTTGAGTAGATTCAGAACTTTCTTGCAAGCCGCATCAAGCAGTCTTGATGTATAAAGCCCAGATATCCGAAGTACACAAGTAACTCGAAGCCGCAACACCAAAGTCAATTAAGTCCCGGATGTCCGTATTTCTCCTTACATGATAGTGATAATATAAATTGTAACATCAAAGTCAACTAAGTCCCGAATGTCACAATTATTCCCTCTAAGTAGTTGAAATGAAAACACCTAAGTCAACTAAGTCCTAAATGTAGACATTTCTTCCTGCAGGATACTGACTATTTAAAGGAATCATCATACCTATGTGTACCTCTTTTATCAAATATTTCTACTCATTTTAAGAATAAGCTTAGTGATTGACCGGTTAGGCAAGACACTAATTGAATCAGAAAGAATTCTTCTCACGTTTTAAATAATTATACTCCTAACACTTCCCCCTGGGGACTCAAATGATGCATACTGGCTAATGACGAGATGTCTCTTCCACCATGTGAATGAAATAGTGCACCCGAAAGATTCAAAACAGCCTAAAATCAAAAGAAGCTAACCTCAAAAGACAAAAGAAGCTAACCTCAAAAGAAGGCTAAGGACACTATCAAGTATACATCTACTCCTTCCCCCTTGCTGGTTTCGACGTGTCGAAACCAGCAAGGGGGAAGGAGAAGATTCACCCTTGAGCCTTTGCGAAGGAGAAGATTCACCCTTGAGCCTTTGCCTTTCTTTTTCTTGAAAGCTTGACATGGAGCATCTTTCTTGAATTTTTTTAAGTTAGGCCATGCCGGGAAGACAAATGTCCTAACCGCAGAGAATATCAGCGCTTTAACTATGGCTTTTGGGTGCATTTCTTCAGACAAATGGGGGAAGTGATACCTTGAGAACTTTTGTATGCATTATTTGACTTTCCAGGGGGAAGCGGTGTGAGAAGAATTATTTAAGCGTGAGAAGATACGTTGCTGATCCAGATAATGCTTACCCCAAACGATCAATCACTAAGCTTATTCTTAAAGGAGCAGTAATATTTGATGTGGTATCCTACCAGTTCCGCTGTGCACTTAATTATTCTAAAGTAGCTTTGAAACGCTCAAGAGAGGATTGCTAGTTTGGAAGAAGCTTTGAAAGCTTCTAAATAAAGAATATGTGACATGAATTAGGGGGAAGATGATTCATTGCTAATATCAGGGGAAGCTTTGAAAGCTTCTAAATCAAGAATATATGGCACTAATTAGGGGTAAGCTAATTCCAGAAGCTTCCTCCTTAACCAGAAGTGGTATGGGTTAACTAGATCGTGCCTATTACAAGAATTTCTCTAACAAATTAACTACAAAGATGATTCATGTTGGAGTTCCATACTTTAAGTCAAACACCACAAAACGTCATCAGCAATATGATGCTTCATGGAAGTTCTCGTTCTTAATCATAATGTACTATGTTAGGAATTTTTGTAAGTAATTCCGTAAATCGACCCTAGGGGAAGTTGTGGGAAATTTCACTTATACGTGACACATTACCGAATTCCCATAGGTTTATCATAGTCACATACACAGTACTAGAGATAGTTGCAACTATGTATAGTTTTAGTGGCGATGGCTATAAATACCCCTCTATGGCTTCCATAGAGGGTTGAGTCATTTGCATTTTCAAGTCATTTGTATCTCATCATTTTCATCTAATATACAATCCCATCTCCATATCACTACTCGTCACTCACTAAAATGGCTTTCATAGGTTTGATCACCAAGACCCACCGGATCGTAGTTACGTAGACCGTTCAATTGGTATTAGAGCCATGCAACATACTTCTTGGGTTGTGTTTTTTATTTTTGTCCGGTTGGTTTTTTTTTTCTTGGGCTCAAATCTATATTTTAATTTTTAGAATTTGTCACTTTTAAAATATGTCATTGTTGTCACGTTGTGTGTTTGCCTATTTTAGCTGGCTTAAATTTCGTCCTATCTGGTGTTATTTTTCTTTGTTTCAACTACAATTTTTCAGCTTGTGCTTGATTTTTTTTTTTAGCTTTGGGGTCAGCTTATATTTTGTTGTGAATAATCAGCCTTAGTTTTGAGCTCCAGTTGAGGCATGGCTATATTCAGAACAAGAGAGTGTACTCGAGGTGTTTTGATAAACTGTCAAAGAACGATCTAAGTCAATCTCTATATATCACCGAACATTGAAGTCACAAGAGCCGATCAATTGTCATTGTTCATCAACCGAAGAAGTTCATCTCAACAACAACCGTCGAGTTCAAAGTCAACAACCAGAACGAGTCAAACCATGAAGAACCGAATGATTTAGTTTTCGAGGAGGACCCGAACAGTTTCAACAATATGGACGTACAAGCTCAAACTTAATGAAACCAAACGATGTACCCCTCTGAGTGATAATCGATTGTTAAACCTTTGAGATTCGAACGAGTTTCAAACTTTGAGAACCGAACGAGTGGCCACCCTTAAACAATCGAACGAGTGATTCTCAATGTGGACCGAATGAGTGGCCACCCTTAAAGGACCGAACTAGTTAAAGAATATGGACTGAACGAGCTTCAAACTTAATGAACCGAACGAGTTATTTTAATGAGGACCGATCGAGTCGTTATTAATGAGAACCGAACAAGTGTAAAACCTTGTGGACCGAACGAGTGGCCACTCTTAAAGGATCGAACTAGTTACAACAATAAGAACCGAACAAGACTCAAACCGAGTCAACTCGGCTCTTACCGAGTTGACTCGGGTCAACTCACTGAGTTGAGACAGAAATGAAGAAGAAGAGGACTCAACAAGACTCGAACAATAACAACATCCTCAACATCCAACAAATCCACAATCATCAAATCCACAATCATCTCGACCTAATAACTCTTCGACACATACTCAACTCAACAAATCCACAAACTATCATATCCCTTCGTCACAATTATAATCCCACAACACCATCTCCTACTCCACAAGACTCGAACACAAATCAAAAGAACAATAAACAATGATCTCAGAAATATTCAACCAATTAAAACAAATCTTTTAAAGATTTTTGATTAGGTTTGAACCTTTATCATCACAGATCTGAAAGAAGAATACTCTTCTCTTTAATATACGAAATTAAAGATTGATTTTTAACACTTGGGTTATAATCATATCTTTGTTTCGATTTAAGACTCACAAATAAAGTTACAAGACCTACCCGAGACCTCTTTATAAAGATCTTGAAGCTGCCATTGCTAATTGGTGCTCGGTCAAAAGGATCTAAATGAAGAAAAGGGGTGTTAATTGTGACGCGTTTCAAATGAGTGTCTTGATTGTGATTCCGTTTAAATGATTATGAGATTAAGGTGTTTTTTGATTTGAATTGGTGGTGATATAAGGTTCGATAAATTGAGTTCGTGTTCGCAAGTGATGGTATCAAGATAAGGGATGTTCCTCTTAGGATTATAAGGATAAGAAGAGGAGGTTGAATTTGTTTCTTGGAGGATGATTTCTATCTCAAATCTGCTCATCTAAATGATGGGGTGAACAAAACTATGAGCCTTGAGGACAAGGCTCGTTTAACGGGGGAAGTCTATAACACCCTGTGTTTTCAAGTCATTGACGACATCAATAAATTCACAATGTACCTTTTTGAATTGTACGTGTTTGCTTAAAATTGTAAACGTTAGGTTAAATCGCGTACGCCAAAAATTAGCGTTCAATGTAAACGGGCATCAAACAATTAAATGTTTACATCAAGCAAGGGTTATATAATTATTTTGAGGATAATTATTAACTTTGTTCATTTTATTTTTATCGGATACGTAAAGTGTATACGTTTCGCGATAAATTGCGTTTAGGCACTCCCGGAACCACAAAAACTTTCCTACGCTTCAACAAATACCCACTTTTATACCCAATACACAAAAATTACATAAATATATCATGTATATCTTTGTTTTGCCGAAAATCATACATCATATACAAATATATACATGAAAAATGACATTATGCTTGCAACTTGGTCAAATTTCACACCATACTTCATTTATGGCACACCATTCCTAGCATACTTTGACTCTAAGGGCCATACCTAAGACCAAGACCATTACTTGCACCTTACTTTGACTCCTAGACCCATTACTTGCACCATACTTACATCTATACATAAGAGTATAACACTTACACAATTTACACTTAGAAAAATCAAACCAAAAACCCTCTTTTTCTCTACAATAGGCCACGGCTCAAACCAAGGTCCCAACCAAACCCATACAAAATTTTCTACAATCCATACACTTCTATATACACCTATTCTAAGATATACTAAGGCATTTGCAAGCATTGAATCACCATTTCCAAGTATTTCTCAAGTAAAAGAAAGTTAGGGTTTAGTTAAGGAAAGCTAAGGGTTTATTAGTGCAAGCTTGGTTTTTGTGGCTAAACAAGGGTTTAGTACTTGTACATCATCATCATCATACCTCATAAGGTCCATTTAAACTCTTTATGTTCTTATAATTTCCACTTTATGCATATGATTATTCTATTTAGCTTAAATCACCATTTAGGTTTTATTCATGAAAATGAAGTTTATATTTGAAATGATCATTTTACACACTTACATACAAGTGGTGTTATTACTTACATCATGTTAAAAAGGATGAGAAAATATTGTATCAAGTTATTTTGGTGTAAAAATGATTTACGGTGTTACAGTAGGGTTTTCATAGTTTCATAATATGTTTTAAGTTAAAGAAATACATATGACATGTTAATATTGATTATGAACTCTTAATCATGTTAATAGAACACTAAAATAAAGTCTTATGGAAAGAAATACACTTGTACACACTTGTTTAGGTATAAATGTGATTATTGACAAAACTAGTAAATTAGAGATTTCATAATGTAAAGATTATGATATTAAGTATTATCATGGATTTGTTAACCTTGGTAACTAGAACATATGAGGACTACTATGGACAATGGACATTTAATATATGTATGATTTATAATATATATGATATATGAGATTGTGATAAAATACAAAAAAGTAGTAAAGTACTAAAGAAAATGGTTACAATGGAGTCAAAAGCTTAAAGCAAATTTCTGTCCAAAAGGTCGATATGACATATCCATTTTATATTTTTATAAGATAATACATTTCACGACGATTCCGAAAAAAAGTACAGAAACTTGTTTTGAAACGGATTAATAAACGAAAAAGTATACGTAAATACGGTTATAACAGTAATAAACGATAGACGTAAGTAAATTTTTATAAAAACATTTTTATAAAATTTATAAACAGCAAGTATTAATATTTTTAATAAATAATACACATTTTTAGGATTCCAAAATGATAAGAATCGTAATTTTTCAATTAATAACGAACGAGTTATGAATTTCGCGAGTTCTGTGTTACGACAATTTATATCTTTTATAAAACTATTTTTATAAAAGGTTATATTCATGACAGAAAGTTATAATTTTGTTAACCTCATAAAATTATAGAACCTTTCAAAACGGAGAAAAGTCCTCGAAAGAATCATTAAAAAACGGGAGACTATACCAAATAAAAATACGACATTTCGGGTTTTTACAGAGACGATACGATTTTAATAAAGTCACGTCGGATGTGAACAGTAAAAGTCTATGTTCCCAGGGGGTCTAAAATATCGAAATGTCAAAATTTATGATAACTCTGTCTTAATACGAAAAGTTGAACATAAGAAACGCAGGAATCGGGTTAAAACGCAAAAAAGTTATGCTAGTTTTACTAAAACAGTGATTATAAACGTTTTAACTTATTAAACACAATTTTACAATAAACATTCATGTTTGGTGCATTGATTAGATAGAATTTATGTGGTTATCAAAGTACTATATTAACTAGGGTAGTTTCATAATGAGGCCCCTTAGGAAGGACGTTTCGAGAGTTGGTAGGGATTTACGATTTAAAGTGTCCTAACTCCTCGAACGTCATGTCATGACCTCTTAAATTATGATAGCCCGAACGATAGTACGATGTAACAACTATAAGATTATATTCAAGTACTCGGTACTTATACGACCTACGATAATTTAGGTTGCATTCGATCTTTTACGTGACGCTTTATCTGCGATATTTGGATTATCTGACTCAAGGTAGAGAAACTTCATAGCACCCACATTTTTACGATTTCATTGATTTATAATTATGGGTGGGAAAACATGCTTTGTTTTACAAAATTGGGACGCTAAGTATTGTTACATGTTTGCCTAAGTAGCAAGATACCCAGTTTAAGCCATTATATGAACTGTCAATTGCAATAGATGATCAGTTGGGATATTACATTATGTGAGCGCGGAGTGTTATTTAATAGATCTATTCGGGAAAACGACCTCCCGTTCGGTGTGACTGGCTTTTATATCACGGAATACGAACGATTAACATGTTCGTATTTTACATGTTTGGGTTAGAACATCATCACGGGCTGAGTAGCAATATTTTGCGAACAAGCCAAAAATGTCGAGCTTCAGTGTCATTGGCTTAGTGTAATTGTCATCTAGTTTTGTGAGATTTGCATTGTGTTTGCATATCACTAAACGTCTTGGGGTCAGACATTCTTGATTTTTACAAACCTATGAATTCACAACAATTTTGTTTGACGTTTTTTAAGCATGTTTTCAGGAGATCAATAGGCATGGGATGCCAAAGATGTATTGGGGTTATGTTTGGATTGCACGTTTAAAGATTTAGGTTGACATATTTTGGCGGAATTGTATTGACAACTTTTGTTTTTTTTAAATAATTTGTTTTCAAACAATGGGGACAGTAAGCTATATGTTTTGTAATTAAGTTTTCAATTAAATCCAATGTATCATTTCAAACGACTTTTTGTGTCGTTCTTATATATCTTGTGCTGTTGATCTTGAAGTAACACGCCCCAGACCCTTATTACGCTGGACCTCCCCAATTTGGGGGTGTTACAGATTGTATCAAGAGCCAAGTTATAGTGATACCAGGTCAATGTTTTTTGCTGGACTATAACCATTTTCAAACAACGAATTTATACAACGGGGTTGTATACGGGGCATACATATGTGCATACATTCATGCATACGCTATTTGTTGCATTAGTAGAACTAGATGCATTCCTAATTGATATACATGTTATAATTATAAATGTATATTACTATAAGAGTCTTATATTAAATACTAATATAAGCTATTTTGAATTTTCAGATTCAGTCATGTCGGATTCGGATGAATCAGGGGTTACACACACAGAGATCTCCAGTCCATATGAGGACTTATCGGATATAGGTTCACCTAGAGCCGATGACCATGAGTTCCCAGAGCCACCTTACATGCTAGAGGACCCGTACGCAGAGGCCGCTCTTCAGGCACCACCCTCTCCCGATTATGTGCCTGGCCCAGAGGAGCCTGAGCAGGCACCACCCTCACCTGATTATGTTCCAGGACCAGAGCATGATGATGACGAGATCATTGCTGAGGACCAGCCGTATGCAGAGGACGCCTCACCTATTGCACCCTCACCGGATTATGTTCCAGAGACTGATCCTGAGGCAGATCCGGAGGAGGATGGCGATGAGGACCCTGAGGAGGATCCTATTGACTATCGCTGGATGGTGGGGGGATGGATGGAGACGAATGGTTGGACATTGAGGAGGATGAGGATGACGATATGGATATCGAGGCTGATGAGGAGGATGAGGATGACAAGATGGATGTCGAGATTGACGAGGAGGTGGAGGAGGAGCACCTAGCTCCTGCCTACCCGGTAGTTGTTGCTTTACCAGCTACTGCCCCGTCTGCGGGGTGACTCCCTCCCCCAGCCATTTGAAGACCGATGGTCTGCAGCACACCACACCCCACCCTGCATACGTATGACTGTAGGCGCATTAACCCCAGATTACTATTCCAGAGCCATTACCGGTACCAGCATGGTTCTGATTTCTGTGGTTTGCCAGGATTAATTGCTATATCTTCCCCACCAGCATCACTCACTATCTCATGGTCTTCATCACAACCCAGATCCCTTTCCCACTTTCTACCACCACAGATACCCTTTCCCACTTATCACACACCCAGATCCTCTTTCCCACTATCACCACCCTATCGGTATTGACAACACCACCTCCTATAGTCCTTTTCAATCTTGGGCTATCGAGCTGCTACATTCGGATGAGTGCGGAGGCTGCAGCTACTTCCATTCAATACCATTACAACCACCCTTCATACTTCCCCTACCAGACCAGATTGGCAACCACTACCCCTGCCACATCAGCTCCTATTTCATTCCCACCATACATAGAGAGGACAGACCTGAGGTTGACCTACCACCGCGGATGGGGGTCTTGGTCTGCATAGTCCCGGGTATGAGGTCGGAGAGATGCTCGCCGCTGCTGGCTGCTAGACCACTGGAGGTTCTTAAGGCAGATACGGCTTTGTTGCCAACTATGGGATAGGCAGGATAGCTGTGACCCTGAGAGGTACGTTGGATATGGGATTACAGATTCATGGGATGAGATTGTTGAGACTTTACAGGGCTCCAGTTATTACCGTACTATAATAGAGTTGGGTGCACACATGAGAGAGTTTGAGTCTATGGTTAGACGAGATACAGATGAGATCTACACCAGGCTAGATGATGAGCAGGGACAGAGGCAGTTATTGGCCGGTCGGGTCAATATGTTGTTTCGAGATAGGCGTACTCATGCACATACACGCCAGCTCATGGAGACCGAGGTGAGATGCGAGTGCAAGAGAGAGGCGTGGGGACGAGCGATGATTGCGAAGCGATCTTGCTATGGAGGGGTTATATCTTACGACCACAGTGCATGCGCAGATGGCAGAGATCGCAAGTTACAAATCAGCGGCCGAAGGAGGCAGAGAGCGAATTGTCAGGATTTGTTGGGACAGACCGCTGAGGCAGGAAAGAGAGAGAGGAGTTAGAGCTGCTGATCGCACTCGACAGCAGCAGATTTATTCAAGACTTGAAGCTGCTTGTATCAGACACTACAGAGAGAGACGATTCCACTTCAGGACTAGTCACCACACTGCAGGGGCAGGTGACAGCTTTACAGGGACAGGTGATGACATTGCAGGGGCAGGTTACTGTATTGCAGGGACAGCAGGGACCCGCTGGGGGTCCTGCACAGCCAGAGCTACCAGAGGACACTGGCAGCAGTTCTTAGATTAGACTTTGTTTATGGCTAGTCATTTTGTATATAGCCTACTAAGTATTACAGGTTTAATCCCGGCTAGTAAGGCTTTAGGTTATTATGTTATTTGTAACCTAAACGTATGATCATTTTGTATCTAAACATCATGTCTTGTTTTCTAATTATATATCGACATGGTGGTTTTATGTCATTTGTTTATAAACGATATTTGTGATGAATGAATGTGATTTAGTTATACATTGTTAATTACAATTATTTGTCTTTCACTGTGTGATTTGATTTCACTTTAAATTATCATTGGAACGGTCCTGTCGTGGTTACGATCTTATGAAATCTAACGGATACTGTATTTTCTTATGATTGAAGAAAATGGCACCAAAAAGAGCCACGAGATCAACCCGAGTCCCACCAACTCCAAATGAAACAACCACAACTGTTACTGAGGCACAACTTCAGTCATATTTGGACCAAGGAGTGCTGCTGCATGCAGTGGCTGATAGCCAGAAGCAAGCAAGGGGCTAGAAACGGCTAAAATAGCAATTGGTTTAGGACCTAAGGCCAGCCCTAAACTGCTCGCTGATATTGCTCTTACTCTGAATTCTTGAAATGCAAACCCTTTGGACATCAAGGCACTAAGGGAGTCGTCGGACTCTCCGATGGTTTGAGTAAATGGAAATCTGTGTTCAGCATTAGCTATTGCCCTGACTAGCCAAGTCAAATTCGCTACTTGCACTCTGCAAGATGATGCTCTTACATGGTGGAATGCCCATGTTAAGACCACTACTACTGAAGCAGCTCATGCCATGCCATGGGCAGCACTGAAGAAAATGATGACTGATAAGTACTGCCCGAGGGGTGAGATCAAGAAGATTGAGACTGAGATGTGGAATCTTAAAGTCCAGGGCACCGATGTGGTGGCCTATAGTCGACGATTTCAGCAACTAGCTTTGATGTGTTCCAGGATGTTCCCAGAAGAGGTAGACAAGATTGAAAAGTATATCGGTGGATTGCCCGATATGATACTTGGCAGTGTAAAGGCATCAAAATCGAAGACCATGCAAGAAGTTATTGAGTTTACAACTGAGTTAATGGAGGATTATGAAACCATGCTTTGCTGAAACATCAGGCAGAAAGGAATAAGAAAAGACTGACGAACTTTCCCAAGAACAATCAAAACCAACAGAATAAGAGGCAGAACACGGGCCAGGCCTACACTGCAGGCAACAGTGAAAGGAAATCATACGCCGGGTCTAAGCCTCTATGTTCCAAGTGTAATTGCCATCATGAAGCAGGTCCTTGTCCACCTAGGTGTAGTAACTGCAATAGGGTTGGCCATCTGACCAGAGACTGTAGGATACGGTCTGCCAACAACAACAACCGTAACAACAACAACAACAACAACAACAACAACAACAACAACAACCGTAACAACAACAACAACAACAACAACAACCGTAACAACAACAACAACAACAACAACAACAACCGTAACAACAACAATAATCTAGAGCTGCAAATGTTTGCTTGGCGTGTGGAGTCTCAAGGCCATTTTAGAAGTAATGCCCAAGATGAGAAAACAGATGACCGTGGTAATCAAGCTGGAAACGACAGGGCTACAGCGGAAGGTGTATGTGGTTGGAAATGCAGGGGCAAATCCAGACAACGTCGTTGCGGGTACGTTTCTTCTAAACAACCGCATATGCTTTATCTTGTTTGTTAGGTGATTCGATCGAAGTTTTGTGTCTACTACATTTAGCTCCCAAATTGACATCACACCATCTACCCTAGACCACTATTATGATGTCGAACTAGCCGTCGGCGACGGGATAATTCAGGTTTTTAACACTTATACTTAAGGGTTGCCTATTAAACTTCGAAACCACCAATTAAACATCAAAACTTAATGCGGTAGAACTTGGTTGTTTTGATGCTTTAATTCGGTTTGGATTGGTTGGCGAATGCACCAAGACAGGTTATTGCGTGTGCCTGGTGAAGATTTTTCGCTTCCCTGGAAAAATAAAACCTGATCATACCACGGTGATGGAAGTACCCAGGGGAAATATGACACGATTAAACACATCATTTCTATGCACTAAAACGCAGAAGTCATGGAGAAAGGGTTTCCTATTCTTTATGGCACCATGTACCACAAAAGAGATCGGAGACAAGTCGGAGAAGAAGGACTTGAGGACGTACCATAGTTTCGAAGGACTTCCTGACGTATTTCCTGAAGACTTGTCGGGTCTTCCTCCGACTCGACAAGTGGAGTTTCAAATTGATTTGGTACCTAGTGCCGCACCTGTAGCACGGGCACCTTATCGATTGGCGCCTTCCGAAATGAAGGAGTTATCTGAGCAACTGAAGGAGCTATTCGACAAAGGCTTTATAAGGGCCAACGTTCCTCCGCCCTGGGAGCTACCGGTTCCTGTTGTCAAGAGAAGGACGTGTCATTCCGGAAATGTGCATTGATTACGTGGGAATTGAATAAATTAATGGTGAAAGAACGTTATCCGCTCCCAAGAATGCTGATCTATTTGATCAACTCCCAGGTCGAGTGTCTACTCGGGAAAATCGACTAAGGTTCAGGATATCACAATTGAGGGTTCGAGAGAAGACATTCGAATGAATGCCTTCAGAACTCGTTACGGCCATTACGAATTCAAGTTATGCGTTTGGTTAGACAGAGCACCTGCCCGTATTCATGGACCTTATGAATCGGCGTTTGCAAACATATCTGGGATAAATGTAATAGTCTTTATTGATGATATTTTGATCTTATTCCAGAACAAGACAAAGAGCATGAAAACATCTGAAGATAGTTTTGGAGTTGTTAAGAAAGAGGAGTTGACCTCTATGCAAATTTTCCAAGTGCGAATTTTGGATTCCCAAAGTACAGTTCCTAGGTCACGTGATCGATAGTGAAGGAATTCATGTGGATCCAGCCAAGATTGAATCCATTAAGGATTGGACATCTCCTAAGTCACCAACGGAGATTCGTCAATTCTTAGGTCTTGCTGGGTACTATCGAAGATTTATTGAAGGGTTTTCAAAGATCGCCAAACCTATGACCAAGCTCACCCAGAAGAAGGTTAAGTTTAATGGGGCGATAAACAAGAGCAGCTTTTCAGTGTTGAAGCAAAGTTTTGTTAGTGCACCAATTCCTTGCATTCCTGAAGGAAGCGAGATTTCAACGCATACTGCGACGCTTCGAAAAAGGGTTGGTAGGGCTGTGTTGATGCAGAGAGAAAAAGTGATTTCTTATGCATTCACGACGTGAAGATTCATGAGAAAAAAACTACACGGACTCATGATTTGAAACTCGGTGCAGTGGTGTTTGCTTCTTAATGATCTGGAGACATTATTTATATGGAAAAACAAGTGTACGGTGTTCACGATCACAAGAGTTTGCAACACCATTTAAGATCAAAAGAGTTGACCATGAGGCAACGCCGGATGGTTAGAGTTGCTAAGTGATTACGATTTCGTATTCGTTATCACCCGTGGGAATAGCAAATGTCGTTGTAGAATGCTTTAAGCAGGAAAGAACGAGACCACGCTAAGAGTGTCGGGGAGCATTGTTATGACTAATAGTTTGACCTTACCAAACAGATCTTAAATGCTCGATCGAAGCGCAAAAACCCGAGGAAAACATTAAGAGTGAAGACGTTGGGGGAATGTTGGTTAAAAAGGCTAAATTTTTCAGAAGCTATAGAGAACAAAAAGTTGGAACCATGTGCGGGATGGTACCCGGCCTCAATGGCAGAAGCTGGTTACCGTGTTATGGCGATTTTGCGGACTCGTGATCATGCACAGAGTCCCATAATCCAAAATACTTCTATTCCCCGGGTTGCCGACAAAATGTACAAGACATGAAGAGTTATATTGTGGCCCAACATGAAAGCCGACTAGCTTACTTATGTTAACAAGTGTTTGACCCTGTGCTAAAGGGTCAAGTCCGAACATCAAAGGCCGTCAGGATTGTTGGTAAGCCTTAAGATTCCCGATTGGAAGTGGGATAACATCACCATGATTTTGTCACAAAGTCCTTAAGACGTCTCAGGCTATGATCACAATTTGGGTGATCGCTTGACTGGACTCACTAAAGTCTGCGATCTTCACACCAATGAGGAGAGACCGATCCCTTTGTTAACTTGCAATGAGATTGTACTTAAGGAAGTGGTCACGATGGTTGGATACCGTCCTCATCATTTGCGTATCGTGACCGAGATTCGCATCCATTTTCTGGAGGTCACTTCAGAAAGCTTTAGGTACAATTTGATATGAGTTATGCGTTACCAATCCACAAACAGACGGGCAAAGCGAGAGCCGAGAATCCTTTTCAATCTTCGCGAGGATATGTTGCGTGCTTTGCAATCGATTTGGAAAGGTTGGGTTAACCATTTGCCATTAGTCGAGTTTTTCATATAAACAATAGTATCACGCTTAGCATCAAGGCCGCACCATTTGAAAGCACTTATGTCTGGATAGGTGTCGTTCACCTGTTTGTTGGACTGAATGTTGGAGAAGCTCAAATACGCGGTCCTATGAATGATCAAAGAGACCATGAGAAAATCATTCAGATCAAGCAAGGATGACAAGCCGCTAGTGATCGGCAGAAGAGTTACGCTTAACTTGAAGGTGTAAACCAATGGAATTCCAAGCGGGGATTAAAGTTATGCTTAAAGTCTCGCCTTGGAAAGGGGTCGTACGTTTTGGCAAAGGGGGAAGTTTACCCTAGATACATTGGACCTTATAAGTGATAGAAAGGGTTGGAGAAGTGCTTAACAAGCTTGAACTTCCAGAAGAAAGAATGAGCAGAGTCCATAAATACATGCATGTATCTATCTGAAAAGTTGTCATGGCCGGGACGGAACCATTAGCCGTTCCGTTGGATGGACTTAATTTGGACGACAAACTTCATTTTGTTGAGGAACCGGTAGAAATAGTGGGCCGTGAAGTTAAACGGTTGAAGCGAAGTCGGATTCCATTAGTCAAAGTTCGATGGAACTCCAAGAGAGGTCCTGAGTTCACGTGGGAGAGGTTTTTTTGAAGATCAATTCAAGAAGAAATATCCACACCTCTTCACCAAGACCACACCGTCGTCAAGTGCTGCATCGTGAGCCTTGAGGACAAGGCTCGTTTAACGGGGGAAGTCTATAACACCCTGTGTTTTCAAGTCATTGACGACATCAATAAATTCACAATGTACCTTTTTGAATTTTACGTGTTTACTTAAAATTGTAAACGTTAGGTTAAATCGCGTACGCCAAAAATTAGCGTTTAATGTAAAGGGCATCGAACAATTATATGTTACATCAGCAAGGGTCTTATTATTTATTTTGAGGATAATTATTAACTTTGTTCATTTATATTTTTATCGGATACGAATGGTGTTATACGTTTCGCGATAAATTGCGTTTAGGCATTCCCGGAACCACCAAAACTTTCCTACGCTTCAACAAATACCCACATATTATACCACCAATTACACTAAAATTACATAAATATAAAAACCATGTTATCTTTGTTTTGCCGACGAATTCTTGCATCTTATACAAAGATATACATGAAAAATGAGATAAGCTTGCAACTTGGTCAATTACACACCATACTTCATTATGGCAACACCATACCTAGCATACTTTGACTACTAACCATAACCATGACCATTCCCCAAGACCATACCTTGTCTCTTTGAATACTTGCTTGACTTTTGACCCTTGAAAGTATTATATACATACAAGTAAACTAGCTATGTCTTTACAAGTAAAACACCTTAGTATAAAATCAACACAAAACCTTCCTTTTCCTCTTAATATTGCCACGGCAATAAAGCAAGCACTCTTCTAAATCCAAAGCAATTTTTATACAACCCATACACACTTATACACATCCATTATAAGTTATTCTAAGGTGATCCCAAGCATTGGCTAACCCTTTTTCAAGTATAACTCAAGAAAAAGGAAGTTAGGGTTTTTGGTTAAGAAAGTAAGGGTTTATTTTGCAAGCTTTGGTTTTGTGGCTAAACAAGGGTTTAGCACTAGTTTATCATCATCATCATACCTCATAAGGTCCATTTAAACTCTTTATGTTCTTATAATTTCCACTTTATGCATATGATTATTCTATTTGCGTAATCACCATTTAGGTTTTATTCATGAAAATGAAGTTTATACTTGAAATGATCATTTTACACACTAATATACATGTAGTGTTATTGCTTACATCATGTTAAAAAGGATGAGAAAATATTGATATCACGGTATTTGGTGTAAAAATGATTATGGGTTAATTAGGGTTTTCATAGTTTCATAATATGTTTTAAGTTAAAGAAATACATATGACATGTTAATATTGATTATGAACTCTTAATCATGTTAATAGAACACTAAAATAAAGTCTTATGGAAAGAAATACACTTGTACACACTTGTTTAGGTATAAATGTGATTATTGACAAAACTAGTAAATTAGAGATTTCATAATGTAAAGATTATGATATTAAGTATTATCATGGATTTGTTAACCTTGGTAACTAGAACATATGAGGACTACTATGGACAATGGACATTTAATATATGTATGATTTATAATATATATGATATATGAGACTTGTGATAAAATACAAAAGTAGTAAAGTATAAAGAAAAGGTTACAAATGGAGTCAACAAGCTTAAGCAAACATTCTGTCCAAAAGTCGAATTTTTACATATCCATTTTATATTTTTATAAGATAATACATTTCACGACGATTCCGAAAAAGTAAGAAACTTGTTAAACGGATTAATAACGAAAAAGTTACGTTAAAAACGAGTTATACGTTAATAAACGAAGTCGTAAGTAAATTTTTATAAAAACATTTTTATAAAATTTATAAACAGCAAGTATTAATATTTTTAATAAATAATACACATTTTTAGGATTCCAAAATGATAAGAATCGTAATTTTTCAATTAATAACGAACGAGTTATGAATTTCGCGAGTTTACGACAAATAATACTTTTATAAAACTATTTTTATAAAAGTTACTATTCATGACAGAAAGTTATATTTTTTTCCTAAAACATCATGTGTGTAGACTCCATTATGAATTTCAAAAACTGAGAACGTCCTCGACCAGAATCATTAAAAATATCGGAGGCTTATAACCTAGAAATTCTAATAAAATACGACATTTATGGTTTTCCGACGACGAATTCGTCTATCACCCCCTCCACACACCCCCAACCACCCTCGCCGAATAAACAGAGCACATCACCTGTTCTGTCTCGGAGAGACACGCCATATAAAAGTTAGCGTTCCCCAGGGGTCGGTGTCATTACCTACCCAATTATCGACAATATGTCAAATTATGATAACTCGTCTTAATACGAAAAGATGGACATAAGAAACGCAAGAATCGGGCTTAAAACGCAAAAGTTATGCTAGTTTTATTAAAACGGTAATTTTAAACGTTTTAACTTATTAAACACAATTTTACCAAAACCATTAGTTGGTGATTGAGCTAGATAGAATATTATGTGGTTATCAAAGTACTATATTACTAGGGAGTTTCATAATGAGGCCTCTTCGGATGACGTTTCGACGAGTTGTTGGATTTACGATTTAAAGTGTCCTACTCCTTCGTAACTCATTGTCATGACATCCTTAATTTATGATAGCCCGTACTCGGATAGTCGATGTTACAACTATAAGATGATAGTCAAGTACTCATGGTTACAACTTTATACGACCTATGATAATTTTATGATGCATTTCGTCTTTTTACGTGGGCTTTATCTGCGATATTGGATATCTTGAACTCAGGGTGAGTTCATAGCCCCATCATTTTTACGATTTCAATGAATTTATAATTATGGGTTGGGAAAACATGCTTTTTTTACAAATTGGACGCAAGTATTGATTACATGTTTGCCGAAGTGCGATAAACCCAGTTCTTTAAGCCCATTATCATGAACTGTCAATTGCATTAGATGGTAGTTGGGAATTTCCATTATGTGAGCGCGGAGTGTTATTTAATAGATCTATTCGGAAACGTCCTCCCCGTTCGGGTGACTTGTTTATCTCGGGATACGAACGATTTAACATGTCGAATTTTAGTGTTTCGGTGTTAGAACATCAATCACGGGCTGAGTTGCATATGATCGCGACATCAAGGTATGTCGAGCTTCAGTGTCATGAGCTTTGTGTAATTGTAATCTAGTTGTGAGAATATTTTGCATGTGTTGCATTATCACTAAAAAGTCTCTGCGGTCCTGCACTTTTATGATTTTATCAAACCTATGGAATTCACCCACAATTTTGTTGACGTATTTTAAGCATAGTTTTCAGGAGATCAATAGGGAGGGAGGCCAAGATGCATTGGTTATGTTTTGGATGCACGCTTAAAGATTTAGGTCTCTTATTTTGGGAATGTATGACTATTTTGTATATTCAAATGGACAAGTAAAGTATATGCTTTGTGTTAAGTCTTTCATTTAAATCCAGTAATCATTTCAAACGACTTTTTGTGTCGTTATATATATCTTGTGCTTGTTGATCTTGGAGGTAATCACGCCCCGGAACCTTATTCGTGCGACCAATTTGGGTGGTGTTAACTATCATTGAATTAGTCCTTTGTTGTTGGTAAGAAGGTCTGTCTTTAAAAAGATCTGTTAATTATGAAGGAAGATTAGAATCTGACAGATTTAAAAAAAATCAAAATGCTAAAACCAAAATTTGGAATCAAATATACCTTTCATTATTATAAACTAAAATTTCATACCTTGATGATACAAAAGGCTTGTAAATCTAAAAGAAGCACCTATTTCTGATGGTGGAACCAAAAACATGTAAATCCAAAAGAAGCACCATTTTCAACACAACCAACAACATGAACAAACGGCGAAACCTCTGTCCATATAAAAGAAATCAAAAACAAACTTTCAATTTTCAACTCGGTTAGGATTCTTATTATATCCTCAAAATAATAGTTTAATCATAAAAATAAACAAAAAATTTAATTCAATTTAAGAATTAAATATACAAAATACCATCTTTATCTCCTTTGCTGCACATGATTCAGTAGTTGTTTCCACAAAACAATGGTTTCCAGTTCTGCAACATTAAGTAACATTTTCATTCTTTAATCAAGAATTAAAGATACAAAATACCATCTTTGGCTGCAGATAATTCCTCCAAAACCAACAACGATATATGAAATTACCTGTTAATTGATGAAATGTTTGCAAATCACAGTTGTAATTAAACTATCCAATTTCCATCCGGATTGCTTACACAAATACACTCGCTCAGTCATCATCAATTACCTGGTTTTCACATATTAAGATTTTGATTTAGAATCATATATATGTGTGTGAGAGGATTGTATAAAAAGTTTCTGATATAGATAAATCAAATGGCGGTTCTGAGTATTATCTATGTGTATGTATAATTATAAGTACATGAAGGCATTCGAAAGGATGTAACTGAATTGCAGCAACTGTTGATATTCATCATCATCTTTTTCCAGCAGGAGCAATTAAGAGTGTGTGTTATCCCATTTATTCACACGGGATGGCTCGAATGCAAATACTCCTGGATGTGTTTCAATGGGCTAAAGTCATAAATACTCCACATTTAATATACAAGATTCAATCTTATATTATATAAGATGAGTACATAAAGGAGGGGGAGGCTAAGGCAATTTGGGTATAACATTTAACTTAGGTGTAAACAATGCTCTTCATTAATAATCCAGAATCCACCAGAAAATTATAAGAACCGCGAAAAGGATAGGCTTAGAGGGGTGTACTAGGGGTATCTTGCATTAAAAATGAGTGCATAGCAAGGGTGTGTGGGTAGTTATATGACCAATGAGATTATCATAATTATAACAAACACATGCTAAAAACAAGGGTTATCCTAATACCTCTTATCACTTAGTAAATCTTAATCACCCGAATGCGATCGGACTAGCAGTCTCGGGATGCATCGCTAAAGCAAGTTCTACAATCTTATATACTATCAGTACACTCTCATAAGCATTAAAGATAAATGCTTTTATATTGCTAAATATTTAAGGGAGAACCTCACATTTTGGGGGTGGAATATTTGAGTGGTATGGTTTTTGTGCTAGTCATATAATTCCTATCCATGAGACGCTTCTAAAACTACAGTTTCACTAATATATGCCATAAATTTTTTTATTTGGGTTAAAATTACCGTCATAAATTATGTTTCGGTATATTATACATCATTTTAAAGACAAAGCAAATGGAAATGAAAAAATAGTTTCTAAGGCTTTTATTACACCCCCCACACACACACAAGTTAAACATTATCAATGTTCTAAAAGTACCCAAAAACGAGAAAAAGGGAAAATAAATAAAAGACGAGAGAAACTAATACTCTCCTGGTTTGGTCAATATCAGAGAAGAAACGAGATAGTCCGGCTAAATCTTCATCCAAGATTCGTCCAAGTGAAAATCCAAAGAACTTCCGGGCTCTCCTTATCTAATTTAACCTGAAAATCAAAGACAAAAACAACTATGGCATCATAAAATCAACAGTAAATAATATACAACCCGATGTAATCATAAACTAAAATCCTAATAAAACAATAAAGATAGAATGTTAGTAC
Source organism: Tanacetum coccineum (assembly GCA_026074375.1). Lineage (NCBI taxonomy): Eukaryota > Viridiplantae > Streptophyta > Magnoliopsida > Asterales > Asteraceae > Tanacetum > Tanacetum coccineum. The sequence continues at coordinate 38,586 of BQNB010034639.1, forward strand.
TAATGTAATCGTGGCTTTCTACAAAAATCTGGAAAATTAAAAATTCTGGAAATTTAACAAAACTAACTTTACAAAAATTCAAAAACCGCGTATTTCTCCACTGCTACAGTTCTGACGCTGTCAAGAACACCTGACAGATTTTGCATTTTCGTTTTCTGGAAAAATTTCTGCAAAATAACCTATTATTTATTTCCTAAAAAAAATTACTGCATAAACCACGAAAATAGTTAGTACAAACATATAACTCAAACAAACAAACAAATAAAATATAAAATGTGAATTAACTTAAAATTATCTATTTTACATGTTTTATAAATGGTTCGTTATAATAACCGAATTTTTTTTCGCCTACATTATTTTATGCAAAGAATACCATTTGATTTCAATTATTAGACCAGGTTAACAACAAACAAAACATGATCACTATTATTCAAACATATAAGAACAAATAATAAAATTTAAAAACACACGACACTCCTAAAATGCATAAAATTAAATTAAAGTAAATGAGGCATGCTCGGGTTACCTTCCGAGAAGCGTTTGTTTTCGTTCGAGTCACGAGCCTGGCTCTACCCTTATTTAACATTAGGGGGTTCCCAACACTTAAGGTCAAGTGCAGATGATAGTAATGACACACACCATTGTTGTGAAGAGGAGCCATATGTTGTAAAAGTAATGGTTGAAATATATGCTCTAAATGGTGTTAATATTTAATCCTAACCTTTTCTACTTCTTTTGGCTTAACGGGTAAATTTCTTCTTCCTAGAAAAGAAACTTCTTTAGATTCTAATTCCCAATCATCTTCTGTCATCTCTAAATTCAAAAAATTAACACCTAAGGATCCACTTTGTCCTAATAAACCCGGTTTAAATCCATAATGTTTCTTAGGGTCATCTATACATGGGTGATAATAGCAATTCACATCCATATGGTGGAAAGATGCCACGTGAGGTGAAGGCGATGTAGGAATGGTCAAATTTTCTACTACCTTCATTGTAAAACTATCCGTACTATGTGGTTTGATGGGTGGTTCGAGTCCTCTTTTGCTCCTAGACTTATGTCTAAAGATGAAGGATTGGGCAAGGGATTTGGTTGAGGCTCCGGTTCATTAAAACTAGGAACTTCCCAAGAATTAAGAGAAATGTTATGATTAATTAAACCTACATCCTCTAGTTTTATTTGGTCAAAAGGTTCTACCTTCATAGGGGTTCCTAAAGTCTCTTCTACTTCTTTTGGGTAAGTCACGGGTGGTGTGTATTCCTTAAATGATGGTAGGACTTATGGATTTGGATTATCCACCTTGTCCCATGTTATGCACCTAGGCATCTCAACCCAAACCTTCTCATTCCCAAACAATCGTTTTGCTTGAGACCTTAAATTTGCTAATTCTTGCTCAGAAATAACGACTGGGTTGTCCTATTCTTTATCGCATTGTGCAACATTCTCTCTGGATAACCATGCTTCTTCAGCACTTAATTTCCTAAAGTCCCCGTCTATTGTAAAATCAAGGTCCATTTGGGTATATTGGTTGACATGATCATAGAAGAATTAAACCTAGGTCAATAAATCAAGGCCATGATGAGGGACTCTTTGGATTAAGTTTTTGAAACGAGTCCATGCATCATTGAGAGATTCATCTTGATGTTGTTGGAACATCAAGATATTATTTCAAAATCGAAAGGGTGTATTTCGTGGTAGGTTTTTGAACAGGGTGTGGTGGTTTTAGATTAATCATGATGGTAAATGAAAGAGTTACGAACAAAAGACACAAAGAAAAGACAGACTACAAGAAAGTTAACCTAAAGAAGAAAAAAAATAAAAATCTGACTTGATAGGAATCTTGTGAGTAGACCTAAGATAGATAGAATTCTAAACCTAGACTATTCCCCAGCAACGGCATCAAAAACTTGATGCGGCGGATTGCAACACCGAAGTTTTACAATCCTCCTAGGCTACCTTATCGTTGTAGTGTAGTATAGGCAAGACTCGGGGGATTGATCTTTCTCTAGGCAAATAGTAAGGTAGGTTTGAATCGTATGTTACTAAGATCTAAGGGTTGAGGAAAGAGTATTTTTGTGTTTTTATATTTTTTAGAAAGAAAATTAAAATCTCGAGTTTTAAAGGAGGGGTTTTTAACTAAATTACAACTAATTCTAAATGCAAGAAATATAAATTGGTGGGAAACTCGTATAGGTAAACATACATGCTCACTTAATCATGGACTACTCCCTAGTTGCTCTCTCTAAATTATTGCCCGTCATCCTCGTTAGTGTAATGTGTAAGTATTCCCCTAATTCAACAGCGAGTTGGTCAAGCTCGGATTCTATGTGACAACCTAGTCAACCTGTCAAACACGCTCCCTCCCAATAGTAAATCACGCGCAATAAATACTTAATAAGGAATCTATCCAAACTCAACTAGTTATGAAGAACTAATTGTAGGTTTCATCTAACCTAATCACGTTTCCCTAAACGTCTATGCTAATGTAATATCTTAGCTAGTTTTCTAGAGCCTAACGCGCACACCACAAACAAGAAGCAATAAAATCAAAGATTACAAACTAGGTTTCATGCAATCATAAGCAAACACTAATTAAATTAGGCTAGCGTGTTAATAGAAAGCAAAGAACAACATATAATCAAACAACACATAGATATACTGAATGATTAAATGGATAAAGAGACTTCACTTTAATTAAACATGTGAGTATGTGAGTACAAGAGGGTTAGAAAACCCTAAAAATCGTTCAAAGTGACTGCACTAAAATTTCTCCCAATTTTACACACGAATTATAAGAACAAAGTGGTTATATTTATAGAATTAGGGTTCTGACGGCGTCGCTAGGGTTTTGTGACGCCGTCAGCCCGTCGAAACCTTTTAGGTTTTCTTCTATCGGTTAATCGTGACATCGTCGCTACGTATTGTGACGCCGTCACTATGCAATTTGTGATGCCATCAACCACTTCTTGTGACCCTATCTTCGCAACCTTAGAAGTCACACTTTGCGTCCAAAAATCAACTTTCTAGCCATATTTGGTAAAGGCGTCAGGATGGGAGTCGCCAACTTGAAAAGTTATGTTTTTGTCTAGTTTTTTCTCGAATTCCAAGTGCTTCCCAAATGCTAAAATAATAAAAAGAAGGGATCAAGTACAATATTTGGGCATATTTGCATGATTTTAGAGGTTAAATGACCCTGAAAAATGTATAAAATGGCACCTCATAAAATACCCCTACACTTGGAATTTGCTTGTCCTCAAGCAAATGAGCTTTTCTACCTAGTAAATAGCAAAGTCATGGGCATTTAACCTACTAAGTAAAGATAATTTATGGCACAACCAGATCAACCTTGTAATTACAAGCACGAAAATCATATACTAGCACCTCACATACGTGTTTGGATTCTCTTTTTCTCTCGGGTGTATAATAAGTTACAACAATATAAGAAACAAGAAAATAAACACTCAGTACATGTCATAGCATATAGATTACCATAAGTTTGATAAAGGATCAAAACCTACCGTTTTGGCGTAAGCACCTAGGAATTACTATCAAAGAGGTGTTTTAAAGGGTTGTAACGTTAGGTGTAGGGTAAAGGAAACACAGTTAGGGATAATGGGGGATATTTTACTGGTGGCAAGCTAATCATTCACAAGATCACATGTAATAAGGCGTTGCTAAGCCAAGACTCGACAAAAACTCTACTAATCGTACACAACTCTACATCAAACTCTTTCTTTTCTTTTCTTGACTATTTCTTAACATAAACATAAGCAGGATGGCAGTCTGTATATTCTAGCATATTTTTTTGCTTTTTTCATTTTTTCTATAAAGATACATGACTCGGGGTTTATAATGACACCCCTACACTTGAGCATTTTAATAACTAGTATAGAAACTAAATGGAAAGGAATTAGATAAGGATTAACAAAACATGGGAGTATATTATGCAAGCCTGGGGATAATAATTGACTTTCTTCAATATTTTTCTATATAATTAAAACTACTATGTATCCAATCGTCCTAAAACTATATTACTACTAACAATAGACTCGACTTAGCAACCATGTAATCAAGCAAACAATTAACTAGGTTTAAACACATGTGATAACAATAATGTACTAAAAATGAGTACATACAAGGAAGCTATGCGATTAGGGTGTAACATTTAGTGGGGTGTAAAACAATGCTCTTCATTAATAATCTAGAATCCATCGAAAAATACGAGAACCACAAAAAGGATAGGCTCAGAGGGGTGTACTAAAGGTATCTCGCACTAAAAATGAGTGCATAGCAAGGGTGTAGGGTTAGTTATATGACCAATGAGATCATCATAACTATAACAAACATAGGCTAAAAACAAGGGTTATCCTAATGCCTTTTATCACTTAGTAAATCCTAATCACACGAATGCGATCTCACTATTAGTCTCGGGATGCATCACGAAAGCAAGTTCTAGAGTCTAATATACTATCGGTACACTCTCACAAGCATTAAAGATGAATGCTTTTATTTCTAATGATCTAGGGGCGAACCACACATTTTTTGGGGTAGAATTTTTGAGTGGTAGGGTTTTTGTGCTAGTCATATAACTCATATCCATGAGACGCTTCTAGTACTACAGTTTCACCGATATATGCCATAATTTGTTTTAATTTGGGTCAAAATTATCGTCCTAAATTATGTTTCAGTATATTACACATCATTTTAAGGACAAAGTAAATGCAAATGAAAAAATAGTTTATAAGGCTTTCATTACCCTCCCTACACTTAAATTGAACATTGTCCCCAATGTTCCAAAAGTACCCGAAAAACGAGAAAGAAAAATAAATGAAAGACGAAAGAAACTAGTACTCCCTTAGTTTGCTCAATATCGGAGAAGAAACGAGATAAACATGCTAAATCATCATCCAAGAATTGTTCAAGTGTAAATTCTAAGAACTTCCGGACTCTCCTTATCTAATATAGCCTGAAATTCAAAGACAAAAACAGTTATACCTGCATAAAATCGAAGGTAAATAATATACAACCCTATATAATCATAAACTAAATATAACAATAAAGATAGAATATTTGTACTAATCTAATAGGGCTTTTTGCAAAAATATGAAAAATTAAAAATTCTAAAAATTTAACAAAAATAAAATTTCAAAATTTCAAAAACACAGATTTTTCCTCTACTATAAGCCTGACGTCATCATGAATAAATCCTGGCGCAGTCAGGACCACCTGTCACACCCCCAAAATAAGTAGCAGCGGACATGTAACCGGGGGTGTTACTTCATAATATATATGCACAAGATACAAGAGAACGACCTTTAAATGAGTCGTTTAAAAGATAACCTCATTGATTTGATTAAAAATAAATAAGTTGTAATTGGTCCTATAAGTTTGCATCAAAATGGAAAACATAAATTTATACAACGAGGAAGATAGTTGGTATGCGACAATCCCTCAATTTCAGGTCGTTATTTTATTCGCGAGTATTAATTATAATTTTCATTTTTATGTTATTTGTTCGTTAAGTCGTCCAAACGAGACACGAACCACTTTTTATCAAAACTTCATTAAAAAGTTACAAATTACACCCTAAACTATTATACATTTTAACATTTACCTTTATTAAACTTCATTATATATATAAAAGTTTTATATATCTTTTTCATTTATAACAATACCACAACAACACAATTCATCTCCCTCCTCCCTCTCATGCACCCCACGCCGGCCACCCTCACCCTCACCGGATTCCGGCCACCGCCTCGGATAACTGTTTCGGGCAAATCCAAATATCTCCTCATCAAAGGATCTATCCGAGAGATATATTACTCTCACGCGCCGTTCCACTCATCCTCTCCATCACCACCTCCTTGCTTGTCACCTCCACCAAATCCCCACGTCATCACCATCATCATCTCTATCTTCACGCGGCCGGGTGTTTGCTGTCGTGTGGTTTTAACAGACCCTATTGCCGCGTTTGGTTTTCGGGATTTCAATAATACAAGTTGCGTCGACTAGGGTGTGTTGGTTTTGTTCTTAACCATACCAAATAGGGTGCGTTGGGTTATAGTTGTGCACGTCATGGTGCGTTTGTTGTTCGGTGTAAACACCAAGAAAAAGGGGTGCGTATGTTTGTGGTTAGCCGGGTGCGTTTGGTGAAATCCACCACAAGGGTGCGTTTGCATCCGAGTTTGGCACCGCAAGGGTGCGTCCGTCATTGGGCCAGCCACCCCGAAAGGGTGTGTTTGGCAGTCTCGGCGCCATTAGGGCGCGTTTGGTTTGCGGGGTAACACCCAAGGGGGTGTTTGGTGTTAGTGACAGCCCCTAACGGGAGCGTTTGGGTTGGCTGTGACATAGCCAACGGTGCGTTTGGTTTGGGTTTATTCACCACAAAGGGTGCGGTTGGGTTAAGTTCAGCCGTAGGGTGTGTTTGGTTTTGATAAAACAAACATAGGGAGCGTTTGGCTTAACAGATTTGCCATAAGGGAGCGTTTGGGTTGGCAGAAACCCATAAGGGCGTGTTTGGTTTAAGAGAGACACAAATGGGCGTTTGGTTCAACGAAACAACGAGGGTTTGTTTAGTTATACTTTGACAAATGAAAATAACGTAAGTTTTTAATAAATATTAAAACTGGATAAATATTATTTGGTGGGTTTTAATCGGTTAAATAAATATAATATTTATTGATTGGTTTAATATAAATATAATGATATATAGATATGTTATATCTAGAAAACGCGAACATTTGAGATAATGGAAACATGAATAATTTACGATATATATTGAATAAGGGAAAACGTTTAGTTTTGCGAAAATGGAAAACGATTTATAAACGGGAAAGTCATGACGAAAATTTATATAATTTTCTATATTCACGATTCACTAAAACATTATTATTTTAGAGAAACGATAAAAAGGGATTAAGATATGTTTTAAGGTATATTAAATGGTATTATACAATAACTTGGACAACGAGCGAAAACTATACTTTTACAATGAGGCGAAATGTTTTAGACACGACTTGTTAAAGGAATGAAACATAATTTATAAAATATTAAATCATATTTTATAATGGTTATAAACGGTTACCAACTTCGGTTGTTTAATTTATAACATTAAGACACGTATCAACTTTTATTCAAAGTCTTTTTATTAATTAAAAATGATGTCAAACTAATTGGTTCAATTAATTTTCCACACTTAATATATAATACCTGCAAGGTATTATATACTTTTCAGAAATTTTTGGATTGATTGTCTTGGTTATGCAATCCACAGTAAGAATTGTATAAGGGTTATTTCTCATAAGTCAAATATAACGAATATATATTACACGCTTTGCGTATATTTCAATTTATTTATTTAACCAACCACCAAACCATTTCAAAGTTAAATCTAAATCTTTTATCAACGTGTCGCGTTGACATAACAATTCATCGGGAAACCCAAAACGCAATTACCCTATCCTAGTGAGACTTAGCCTATTAAGATTAAGCTGTCAACTTCTTGTCAGCCGTTCCAAGTTACCGATTCGCTTGTACTCAGTGTGTACATTCCCGCCAATCATTCTTCATCATCAATGTGAGTTTATAGCCCCTCTTTCACCTGTTTTACATTTACTTTACAAAACACGGGAGAATTACATGCCAATACAACTTGTTTACATATTCGTTTACAATATCTTTCTCATACTATTCTACACATTTGGTTTACATACTTGATTTTACAATTCATTACAAACACAATTACATGGTTGATTACAAACTTGGTTTCATACCTTGTCACTTACTCGTTTGCATACATGTTTACGAAATTGTTTACATACTCATTTCGAATTCAACTACTTGATTTATATCACACTCTTTTCTACTTATGGATTTAAGTACTCAAAGCTATTTACGAATACAATGGTTACTTTTACTTTGGACACAAGTACTTTATGTATAATATTCCCTTTTAACGTGTTTGCCTAAGTACTCTATTTCCAGAAAGTCCCCTTATCATGAACCGTTAATTTCTGACACGGAGAGGACCGGTTGAGGGAGCGCGAATGCTGTGAATAGATCTATTGGGAATGAACTCCCCCGTCCGGGTAGATAACAACGCACTACCATGTACACGGACGCATTACATTTGAGGAAACTAGGTGCTAGGCAATGCACCTACCGGGGCACTAACTTATAGCAACGATTTAAAAAAAAAAATAAAAAAAAAAAATATACTTAAGGTTTCGGTGTCATGAGCTTAGCGCAACAGTAGATATTATCTATGGGTACTGTATTTGTTATAGTAGACCCATACATTTTGAAAAATCAACGATCTCACTGTCCATACTACTTATTGAACATTATTAATTTCTGAACATTTTTCATTATATTGCGGTAAATGAAAAAGAAATTTTAAACAATAAGCACTAAAACTCTTTTGGTTCTACATTTACTCTTACACTTTTTGCGATTATTATAAGGATTGAAATGGTCATACATACGTTATAAATCTTTGGATTCCAACATTTACATTTATACTTACAACTCAAATGAGTCACCAACTTTTAATGTTGACTACTTTTAATGCATGTTTTTCTCAAGTGAATTAGTTGCTTGGCCTACTTGATATGTCAAATGGAGTCTGCTACTTTCAAAATGACAAATCTCGTTGTATTGTTTTCAAAACTTTTCATTGAGATGCAATTAATGGGACAAATGTTTTATATCATTTCCAAGAAAATCACACGGAGATTATTTTACAACGACACATTTAGAGTCGTTCTCTTGATATCTTGTGATGTTGTATATGAAGAAACGCTCACCTGCATATTTCCGCTGCGACACATTTTTGGGGTTGGTAACAGATTGGTATCATAGCCAAGCTAATAGAGAGCTAGGTTGCATATTTTACCCTAGACTATAAACCGTTTTCACAAATATAGCATCACAACAAACATTTTTTCAAAGTGCATACCAACTAACTTTCATAGTGCTTACCTAACTGCTGCATTAAATTACTATTACGTGACATACATAAAATTAATATATAATATGGCTTACAATATTTTGCGTATATCGCGCGTTTATTTATATAAGAGTTATTTATATAAATACCAGAGTACTTCTTAAGACATTGTGAGTTGCACAATGGTCTCAATTATACCTCAGACATTGTGAGTTGCACAACGGTCTCATTTCGTTCTCAGACATTGCGAGTTAAACAATGGTCTCTAAGGATATTATTTTCTTCATAGTTTTATACTATATTGTATTACGCGAAGACCGTCATAATTTTGTTTACATGAAATTATGTATGAATCTAAGTATTACAAGTCTTGTATGGGCGGGACTTGTAATATGAAGATTGATATGATAATTGCTATGTTAACAAAGCCCGTCACAGTTCTGTTTACATGGGATTAGGTGTGAATCTAAGTATTGCAAGTCTTGTATGGGCGGGACTTGTAATAGGAAGATTGATATGGTAATCGCTATGCTGATTCGTTCATAATGACCCTTATCTTGCTTACTTTAAATCGAGTACTCATTAACTGTCTTGAACTCTATGTCGATTTCCCCTGATTGTTTCGCTTTCCGCCTCGGAAGACGAGTTTGAAACACTCGTCCCATACTCAGTAGAACACATGCAACATCATGTCAACCACTTTGAAGGTTATGAGAGTACGCTTATTGCATCGGGAATTATTGAGTAGGATGATTTATGGTCTGTTTATTTAAAAGGATTGGGACGCCTCTTCAGTTAAATAAATAAATTATAAATCACCGAACCATAAGTTTATCATTTCTTACTTACATAAATTTGGACGCTTCTTTATGTAAATAAGAAATTATAAATGAGTGGGCTTAATGGTATCCGATATGACACGAGTATGAACCTGAAATCGATAATCATCAGAATCCGTTAAAAGTGTCTAGAGACACAATCGTGTCTTACTACTCAGCAAAATCTTAAGGCCTCACTGGGAGCTACCTTATCTCATTCTTAAGTTATTACTTTTACCATTGCAAGTCCTTGCAATCACGAACCGTCTATGGAGCAACAGACTGAGGAAATAATCCCGTCACCATTTGTTATAGTATTGACGTTATGGTCGCTGCTGTTGGGTCCTGGAGCGGTCCCGACTGATACAACCTTATCCAATAGGTAATGCAACCCTCCTTAAACCAGATAAACACCTACCGACGAAACAGATAGTTGGACTATTCATTTCGGGCCACTAGTAGGAAGACTTAGGTCGCGATACATCCTAGTACTGCCAAGTAAGTTGGGTACTTACATACATAAGCCACGTTGATATGAATCATCGAACATTACAAATAGTAGAAACGAGACTCCGTCCTCGGACATTTAGAAACTTTTACAAACATACTCACGTGACTACACTGCCCGTACACAGCCATAAGACCTGTAATGATTTTCTTTGAGATACTCATTTTGAGGGATTAAATATCCTGGTCAAACCTAGCCAAAATTTTTAGTACATTGAGAAGTGTCGAAACATTTAAAATTTTGCTGAATAAAGTATCAGCGTCTTGTTTAGGACTGGTTTATTAAATCTTAAATCCTTTTTGGTCACACAAACAGTTAACATAAATTAAATCTCGGGACGAGATTTCTTTAAGGGGTAGGTACTGTAACATCCGAGAATTTTTGAAATTTTAAAGGACTATTTTAATCTTTGATTTTTCGAATCTGACTTGACTTTTTGACATTTGGTCCTTTGTTGTCACATAAAACGATACCAGTGTGCAGTAACATGTAATAATTCGGAACATATTTTTAAATAATGAATCATATTATTATTACATCTCGCAAGGGAAGTATATTTTTAACCTTATTTGATTTGAAAACGAAAAAGGATAATATAATTAATTCTGAAGTGATTTATCAAAAACGAACCACTAAATCACGTTTTCCACGATTTGACCCTAAAAGCAATTTGATGTAAAAGATATTTTCAGACAACTTTTAGTTTTAACCCGAGACTGTTAAAACAAGCAAAGAGGACTAAAACGGCCCCGAAGCCAAAGTTTTAAAACTATACACAACGGGTACCGACACAAAAAAATAAAATAAAATAAAATAATAATAATTAAACTATTTTTAATTATCTCTAAATATTTGATAAAATATTAAATAAAATTATTTAATATTTTACTTATTTAAGCGTTGTTGATAACGCGAACGTCCGAGTTAAAAATTTCTTTTTATTTTTTAACAAAAACGGCAAAAATAGATTAAAAACGTTTAATTCAAATAAATTTTTTATAAAACCGTTTACGCAAGAAAATAGTCCGATTGAATACTCATTTTTAAATCATGAAAAATAATTATAGAAAAAAAACTATTGCGCAAGTTTCGAGATTTGAATCATCCGTTAACTCGTTCAAACGAGTCCCGAACCATTCTTTCACAAAAGTTATATTTTTGGTCCCTGGGGTAATATTTTTAACATCTACCCTAGACTATCATGCACTTGTTACATTGTTTTCAAACTTTATAATATATATATATATACTTGAAACTAGGTCATACTCATTTATAAAATTTAACCTAGCCCCCATCTTCATCTTCATCTCCTCTCTCTCTCATTTGCAGCCGCTCCGGCCATCTCCGACCACCCTCCGGCCAACACCATCACAACCACATCACCACAGTCATACCTCCACCACCAACACACCATCATCATCTCCTCCATCCACCCACCTCCGATCCACCAACAATATCATCATCAACACCACAGCCGCACCTCTCTCTCTATAAATCCGGCGCCTCCCTTTTGTTTCCCGGCCATTATCCGGCGGTACTTCAGGCCACTCCAGCCGAGCCACGCCATCCTCCACCATCATCCACACCACCACTGAATCTATCATCAACACCATACATCATCATCATCATCATACCGCATCATCATCATCATTATACCGCATCATCATCATCATCATACCGCATCATCATCATCACGCCATCCTCATCACCATCTTCACACCACAACGAGCCGCCAACTACATCCGCCCCTCCACAAATCATCTCCACTACCACGCACGCGCGTGGTTCATTATAACCCACAAGGGTGCGTTTGGTGTGGCAGATTCACCCACCGAAAAGGTGCGCGTGGTTTTATTAATACACCACGAGGGCGCGTTTTGCCTGGGTTTAACAACAAAAAGGGGTCCGTTTGGTTTCCAGCGAGCAAAGGCACGCTTGGTTTTGGTAAACGCAGTTGGGGTGCGTTGGGCTGTTGTGGAGATAAGGGTGCGTTCGGATTATAAACCACACCAGTAGGTGCGTTTGGTTTTATGGAAAAACAGGCAAGGATGCGTTTGGATTCGTGGTTTGCACCACCGTAGGGTGCGTTTTGGTTTAGGCTTGCACCTTTAGGGTGCGTCGGGCTGTGTTGTAACAAAGGGGGGGGGGGTGTTTGGTTGGCTGCCAAACGGCACGAGGGTGCGTTTGGCTGGCTGTGTAGCAGTTTGGTTTAGCATGTAACACCACAAGAGGCGTGTTTGTTTGTGGGTTGGCACCGGTTAGGGTGCGTTTGGTTTGTGACAGCCCGCAAGGGGCGTTTGGTTGTGGTAAATTAGCCGTAGAGTGCGTTAGGTTTATAAGGGAGCAGATTAGGGTGCGTTTGGCTGGTTCCACAGTAGGGTGCGTTTGGCTGTGGGTTAGCAACGAAGAGATGTGTTTGGTTTAGCGAATCAACGAGGAAACGACGAGGGTTTGTTTGGTTTATATATTAAAACGACAAATAAAAATAACTTAAGTTTTAATAAATATTAAAACTGGATAAATATTATTTGGTGGGTTTTAATCGGTTAAATAAATATAATATTTATTGATTGGTTTAATATAAATATAATGATA
>BQNB010034640.1:0-51455 GCA_026074375.1 Tanacetum coccineum
CATAAAAATAAGGAAATTAGTTTCCTTTAGGGACCCAAGCCATCACTGACTTGGATCTGCCTCGTGCATCAACATAATTTTGTCTCTTTAATGTAATTGATGCACTATTAAGTTTGGTAGGTCTCCAAACCCAACATGCTAAGGCCTTAAATGCATTAACATGATTTTCCCTAACAGCATTAACTACTGTTGAATTTGGCCTAGCAGTATTAACTGCTTTTGGCCTAGCAGTATAAAATTTTCCCTTAGTAGTATTAACTTTTTGGCTAAAATTTTTGTTAGCGCTATAAATTGTAGTTTTTGGATGAGCAGTATTAACAGACCTAGCAGTATTAAGTGGTCTTAAGCCAGTTTTCATTAAAACTGCTTTTGGAACCATGTTCCTGTGAGCACTAGGGTAAGCCTTTTTAGCAGAATAATTGTAATCCACCCTTGTATAATTATTCCCAAACACCACCCTTTCCCTTTGATGGTAATTGCAGTCAGCATGCACATGGTCAAAACTTCCATAGACAAAACAAGCTTTATTGTACATCACAAAGTCACTTCCTAACTGTTAGGAGTTCTGATTATTCTAGTTTCTTTGATTTCCCCTAGGACTTTGTGACCTGTACATTTTAGCATACTTAACTGGTTTCCTAACTGGTTTTTCTTGTTGTTTAGGTCTAACAAATTCTATCTTAGCAACAGTAGGAAAAATAGTTTTCTTCTCTAACTTATCATCTGACACCAACTCCTCAACCAATGGGGCATCAGGAGATTCCCTAACCTCATTAGAAATATCTTAAACTTCACTCTTCTTACTAGTCTTATGGTCCTTAGCCTCTACTTTGGCTGTTGTTGGAACTCCTCTAGACCAGAGTTGGACAAATCAAACTTTGGGGGTGAAAATAACCCTGTAGGGGGAGGTGGAACAACATTATAGCTTACAAACCCCACACCCTTTCTACTTTTATCAGTTATCTGACTCCCTATTAATTTGTCTAGACTCTTAGAAGCATTATCAAATTTTTCAATTTTAAGTTGATTGCTTTCTTTTTCTTGCTTAAGCTTTTCTAACTCACTTTTAAGCATACTAATTTCTGAGTCTTTATATGAGATATCTCTTTTTAGGACAACAAGTTGCTCATTAAAAATAACCTTATTCTTTTTGTAAAAGACAAGTTGCTTTTCTACAGATGCTAACCCTCTTTTATAATTTGCTAAATTGAACTCAAATTTGTTAAATTCTATTCTTAAATCATCAAGTTGAGTTTTAAGAGTTTCAAAGCTTTTTAGACAAGTTTTTGAACAAGTTTTATCATTACGTACCTCAGAGTCTGAAAAAGTCATAAGAGCCATATTTGTGGGGACTTCATCATCTGCCATATAACTTCAGTCAAAACCAGCTCCATCAATAGCCAACATGGCTTTGGAAGAAGTTTCTTCCACATTTACAGTCCTTCTAGAGCTGTCTTGATTCCTTCTAGAGCTGTCTTGATTCCTGTTCCTTTTATCTTGGTTCCTAGGTCCTCTGCATTCCCTTGCAAAGTGTCACATCTTGTGGTAGTTGAAACACTCCACCTTGGACTTATCATATCCAGCTGTATCACTCCCATTAATAGTGATCTTTCTATTAATTTTCTGGAAAAACCTTCTTTATCCTTATGCTCAGCAATGCTTACCTGCATTCAATTCTATCCTCTTCTATGTCAGCTTCATGGATTGTTCAAGGTCCTTATAACAGTTGAGACCGGTTTGGTTGACTAGCCAAAAATACATAAACAATGTCATCACTTAAGTTAGCAGTACTAACTTAAGTACTAGTAATGCTAGCTTGAGTGCTAGCAGGACTAACTTGAGTGTTAGCAGTACTAATTCCATTAGCAGTATTAACTTCATTAGTACTGCTAGGGGATCGCACAAAAGCCATATTCTGAGAACTTGAGCTTGCAGTTCCTTTTACCTCTTGTTCAACAATCTTGAAATTGTTGTAGAGATCATCAAAGCTTATTGTGTCAAGATCAGGTTTATTCCTCCATACCACAACATAAGTATTCCATTCAGAAGGCAGACTTCTCAAAAATTTCAAATTGAGATCTTCTTGTGAAATATTTTCACCCAAGATAGCCAACTAACTTACAATCTTTGAAGCCTGTTAAAAATAGAGTCCAGAGACTCTGTGCTTGGAGCACTAAAGTTATCATACATTTGCTTTAGGAGGGTCTTTTAAGTCTTCTTTGTGGCTTCATTACCACCAATTTGTTTGTTATATCAGCAAACAATAGTTCGTAGCATCTTTGTATGATGAAAAGGTCATTAGTTGTTCATTAGGAGTGCTATCAGTAACATACATCTTGCCTTCATTCATTCTTCTTTTGAACTCTTTTATCCGTTGGTTTATTGGGATCATGCGGTATTAGTGTATTAGTTGATGTGTACCATCAGCATTTGTTGTTTGTTATTAGCTTGCAGGTTTGAATGAGTTTCCATTCTCCTTATGACATCCCATTGAGCATAGCGTTTGTACTTGAAAGTATTGCTTAATCTTTAGCCTTCACATATCATATTCACCCTGTTTAAGAGTGGGCAACTTTGTAGTAGTAGTGATTTGAGCAGTTTCTAGATACATCTCTTCCGTGTGAGTAAAGAGTTCTTCTTGTTAGTTTCTTCTAGATCAAAGTTTCATAACACAAGCTCTGATACCACTTGTTGATCCCAACTTAAGATCTTTTCTTAAGCTTGTATAGGATTAAGTTACTTTGGATAATCAAATATAAACAAAACAACTATGATAGAAACTTTGTGAATACTAAAGAGTATGCGGAATTTACTCTTTAATACTTAGAAGAATATTAATGAAACAGTAAACTATATGAACAATGATATTAATTACTAAAAAGCTCTAATATTATTATCAATAATACAAGTACTTTGTGTAGTACTAGGGTTTACAACCTTGAAGCTATATATCAAAACTTATATCTCTATTTTGTATACAAAACCATAACCTATGATCTCCTTTTATACACTAAGGAGTCCTTTACAAGATAACTACAAATCTCTATTATGTAAAAACTTATAGTACCTTATAAACTATATAGAATATACTCTGAATAAGTCAATACAAATCTCTTGACACGTCTTTATCTCTTTAGCAGTCTTTAATCTTCATGCAACAGTCTTAAGTCCTTCATAAATATTAGTTTAGTACTGGCTTCAGCAGGAGTAGTACTAGCTTTATTCTAGCGAGTACTAATAGTTAATATGGCTGTTGTACTTGTGCTAATTACTAACTCTTGAACTTGGCTAATAGTATAATGTTATGAAACACATTTAATTCCTAACATCTGACCATGGCGTGATTTCACAACTCAGTTTCCAACTTTTGCATCTCATTACTCGGGCAAAATTCCTCCCTAGTCAAGGTCTTAAAGTCTTCCCATGACATACCTATAGCGGTTTCTCGTCCTCGTGTTTTGGATCTGAGGGTGTGACCACATGTAAGAGAGCTTTAAAAACAATTGACTCATTGAGCTGTGTACTTCACTTTTGATTATCCCTACACCCGCTCATATCCTGAACTGGTTCCATCTTCTCAATCTAACGGGTATACACTATAGCACCACCCTTACCATCATACTCTTTTGAGTTACAAGCTAAGAACTCCTTATAGTTACAACCCCTACGGTCATTGTTCTCAATGAAATTCCTAACATCACCCTGGATGTTGTCATTTATGGCATCACCATTTTGATTCCTACCATTCCCTTGATTGCTACCTTGGCTACCTACCAGGGCTAAGATAGTGGGAAGTAAGTTTTGCGAATGTTGTGCAATGATAGTGGAGAAGTTAGGACCCCGTCAATACCATCATTTACCTTAGTACCTTGACCACCTACTTGGCCACCTTGACCATCAATTCCACCAATACCCCGATCACCAGATCGATCTCTGTCCTACCATATCCTCTACCAGTCTCGTTCCACCGTTCCCCCACTCGTGATGCTTGGTAAACAGGGCCCGGACCAGCGCTTTGGGTCGTCATCCTTGGCGGCATTATCTACAAAAGGGAGAACATTGGCAACGTTAGGTAAGAGGGAAAGGTTAACTCATAGATGGTCTTAAGATACCTCGTATATATATATATATATATATATATATATATATATATATATATATATATATACACCAACCACACACACCCACTACACACATATCAGCCTTAAATAAGGTGGTCAACACCGATTTGTGTGAACGATAATACTAAATACACGTGAGTCGTGATACGTTTATAACTACGTTGGCCACCATATTTATACTCGTATCCTTTCCCAGTCGTACCCAATATTAGACTCACACAATTCAATGATTGACTTATCTAATACGATATACTATATAACTACGTTAGCACGTATAAGCGGAACACCGCGCACATAGATCCTATAACGCAACTATATGAAGGTTCCTAAGTTATATTAGGCAAACATCCTTAGTTCTCTATAACACTGGCTCTGATACCATAATCTGTAACACCCGACAAAGGCGAGCACGGGTATGCGACAAGAATAATTAATCATAACACAAGATACAAAATAGAGAAGTTCTAAAATGCATTAATGAAATAGTGTCATGAAGATCATCCACCTCAAGTACAGACTTGAGTGAAATCCCAACAAGAACACATCACATAGTCACTTACAAAACCAAATGCCCATGCAGGGGTCCAAACAAGCTTAAAAGTCAATCCTTAAGAAAACAAATCCATAACACACTTCCAAAGCAAGACCTCTCAAACATTATCCATACAGGATACACTTAAAGTTTGCTATCACACATCTTAACCTTAACGTTCATTCTCTTTACCGGAAAATGATACTTGAAAACGTCAACAATAATATTGGTGAGCTCGTAGGTTTGATTTAAAACCTAGTCGTTGTGCCAATACTTTCAACAATGGACAATTGTGGAATATGACTGTGAATATATGTAAACAATCTATGACTTAGCATCCCCGCTAATCATGTACCATGACCTAGCATTCCCGCTTATCATCAAACCAACATATACCAATGCTCTTAGAGTCGCAACTCTGAATGTCACTTACGCACCTAAGGGCCTACCAACTTGAGCAATTACTTAGGAAAGGACCACCACAAAACATAGAAAATCTTTGCTAATCACATACATTGTCGTGCATCTCGATGCATGCAAGTACAATCAAACCACATAATATTCACATAGTTGTCATAAGCACATAAATTGTCCTAAAAACAAAACCACATTTCGCACAGTTGAGAAAAACAGTTCAAAACACATTTGAGTATCATTTTCCCCTAACGGAAAAGATTTAAAAAGTAGGGCTACGAGAACTCACCTCGATAGATGATAATAACCGCATAATAATCTCTACACAACGCACAACGGTACCTGGCCACGACCTAACATTAATTTCACCTTATTAACATTTTGTATAAAATTGTCTTATTGTACAAGCGTTTGTCCTTACTCACACAAAATCCCCATTCTCTTTACAAAACCCTTATTCTCATTTCAAAACTCTTATTCCATTACAAAATCTCTTATTCCCATTAAAAAATCTTTTATTCCCATTACAAAATCTCTTATTCCCATTACAAACGTTTTGGTATTATGGTTGTGTGGCACTTAAGTAAAATAATTCGATGCATTTGGGCTAAGTGCGACAAAATACTCAAAACACATCCAACAACTTAAAACGAAACAACTGACCAAACGGTCCAAGAGAATCCGACGAGAAATAAGTAGGAGTTCAAAGATCGAAAATAAACGAATAATATCTCCGCAACGTTAAAGTAAGTATATTAAATATATATATATAATAAAATAAATTTTTTTAAATATTTTCGTCGTCTTTATCGGGCAAACGGAGTTAAGTCTAAAACCTTATCAACTTGGTACGTACATGTTCAATCGTTTAATCATAACATTTATCATTTACAACAGTCGACTTTTGACCTTTAGTTGAGTTGTACACAAATAATCATTCCCGCATTATTTTCTAAGTGTACATTTACATAAAATTTCGACATGACCCGTTCGTTTGTAAAGGATTCCCAAGGTTTTCAAACCTTAAATTTTAATACTTTCCACAAGCTCGAAACCATATAGGTCGGTTGGGCCGAGCCCAAACCAAAATAAAATGAAACTAGAAGTTCTTAATAGCTTTTTAGCAACTTTTAAAAAATAAGCCCTAATAAGCTCTTAAAATAAAATTACCACAACAACCATCATCTATAAACGTCAACCCCCCTTTTTTTGTTCACGCCGACCCAAACGCACCATTTTTCATTCGTTTAAAACTTTCGAATTTCGATTTAACATGATCCACTTGTACAACTATCATAAGTACCAAAATGAACACAAAAGTACAACCAAAAAAAGTTTTTAGAAAAACTTACAAACTTGATGAACTGGATCGGTTTGACCGCAAGAAACAAACCCCGAATCGTTTTCTATAACCCGAGACTACTAACCATTAACCCACTAATTTTTCTTAACCCTTGTTCTTGATAAATCTTCAACAAAAAATGTTTCTTGTACCTTGTGGCTTGGCGGCTGAAAATGGGAGAGAAAAAGAAATTGGTTTTTGTTGTTTGATTTCAAAAATAGATGCATGAATGAATGTTTGAGGTTAAGACAAAACCTCTATGTACCATGCAAGGACCCTAATAGCTAAAAATTTGCCTTGGTGTTCCCTTTTGTCTCTTCCAACCGGCTAGCATCCTAGGAGGTCTCGGGATGGCTTCTTTTCGTGTCGGGTTCGCGTAAAACTCAAAAACTTCGACTTTAAAATATTTCCCAGGTCTCCGTAGTCTTTTTATTGATCTTAAAAACCCTTTTCCAATAATCTAGTTTATTTACACAAAACATTTCCAACTTAAACTTCCCAAAATTCATTTTGGACATTTATCGGACGTGCCGGGACCAAAATACGAGGTTACTTCAAATCAAACCAAAACCTTTCTTCCAAATTTTAAAAGTTTCTCAACTCCAAAAATACATCTTGTCACTTTGGACTCCGTTCACAAATTTCACTTTTACGACCGATACGCACTTAATTCAATTTTCGCGAAAAACACCCGTTTTCTGATAACTTTTAACTCACACCTCTACGATTCACGTATTTAGACCATGTTATTATAAATTATGAATTTACTTGAACCAATAATTTTCATTAAATGCTCTTCAAAGCTACTTAAATACATTCTTAAATTAACTGTCGTTCCGGTAACGTGCTGCATGATGATTTTCACGGGACACAGAAAAAACTTCCGGAACGCAATATTAATGGATAACATAAACACTCCTACACTGAAAGATGATTGAAAAACTTTTGCTTAATACCTAAGTAAAAAAAATTATGTGATATATATATAATATAGTATAATAGAATATATATATATTATATATACATAGAATATACATATCATAAATATATACATAGATATAACATATTTATATATATATATATATATATATATAATATATATATATATAATATATACATACATTATATATATATATATACATATATATATATATATATATATATATATATATATATATAAGATATCAAATAGTAGTAAGAGTAAGTATTCCGTAAGGTTTTTAAGAAAATTTACTTTTAACCAAAGTAAAGTTCAAAACCTCCCGGGTCGTAGTCCCAACGAAGCGTGAATTAAGAATCGTGATCGCGTGATTTGAATATAGCAAGATTTGGTTTTTGAATTCTATTTCTACTAAAATAATGCAAAGAACAAATAAAGGCAAGCAACAATTAAAGCAATTAAAGAGTGGACCTAAAAACGTTAACAGGAATCCTAAAAACGCGACTTAAAACCTAAATCATCAAATTTTAACCCTAAAAATGCAAATTTAATTTATAAAAATCCTAAATGATTAAAAATAATTTTAGAAAAAAAGAATTATATTTTTTTGACTTTTATTTTATTTTTTATGAATTAGAAACAGATTTAATCTAAAAATATTATAAAAAATATTAAACTAATTTATAAAAATCTGGAAATTAAGGAAAAATACTTTGAGCAGTTTAGAACTTAAGAAAAATAAAAGGGTTTGACCAGCTTATCTTAATGAACTGGAAATAAGCTCTAAAGAGCTTATAGGCAAAACTGTTAACTAAGGGTCAAAAGAATAATAAGTGTCAGCTTAGACGTAAAAGACCCAAGGGCAGTGGTGGTAGCAGAGTGTGGTGTTAAAGCGTTGGGGGTTAAGGTTGAGGTCCCGGGTTCGAGCCTGGGACTTCCCTATACTCCCAATGTTTTAAAATTTCTTTTTGAAAAAGTTTCTAATGACTAAAATACCAATTTAACAAAAGCAAATTTTCAAAAACCAATAATAAGCCAGGAATAAGCTAAATAAAGTGACAGATTATGCTTAAAAAGCTTTAAGGCTTTTTACTCTTAACAGAATTTTCTCAAAAGCTTCTATAAGCTTAAGCTTAGACCGAATAAGCTATAAAAACCTTAAACCTAACCTAATAAGCAAACCTAAACCTCAAATAAGCAAACCTAACAGCTGAAACACTCAAATAAGCAAATAAGCAGTTTGGCTAAAATACAACTAAAAACAGTCTACAAGGACACTTTTAAGCTAATAAATGAAAAAGCTAGAGTCTAAAAGTTAAAAACAAATTAAGCTAGTACTATAGAGAATCTAAATAAGCAAGGTTTAGACATTTTGAAAAACTAAATAAGCTAAAAAAAGACCATGAAAATTGGCATTTTGTACCTGAAAACAAAGAGTTTTTTATATTAAGAAGTTTTGAAGCTAAAGAGGCAAACCGCAGCCGCTAAATTAGAGCTTCCTAAATAAGCTCTAAACCTCAAAATAAGCTTTTCCAAATCAAGATCTATATCCAATGAGCTTGTGCAAGAAAATTCAGCCCCTAAAACTAATTTTAACTACCCTAAATTTGAGAAAAAAATGAAAATTTAATTTTCAAAAGCTGAACTACTTGAACTTTTTGACAGTTTGATACCAAAACTCAAATAACAAATGAACACTTAAACCAACTTGTTTCTACTGCATTAAAAACCACAATAGAACTAAAACAAAACCTTAAAACAGTTAGACAAAGAATTAAAGATTAAGCATTTAAGAAGACATCAATCCCACAAGATTCAAACCACAAATTTATAAAACCTTAAGACTAAGCTTTAAACTTTATAAACTTACAAAAATCTGCCTTATAGGCTTAAATATAGCATATAAAGTTTGACTTAAGGGACAAAAGTACTCAAGCAGTATTACCTTGTGTTAGTATTGCTCGTGCCAAACACCCCTTAAAAAAACATGAAAATCATTTTTAAGCTTATAAAACTGTTTTATCCTTAAACTTTTGAAAACAAATTATCAAAAAAGTATATTAATCATTAATAAGCCAATTCCAACAGTAAATAAGCACTTTACAATAAGCAAACCAATAAGTTATTAAGCAAAAAATGACAATTATACTAAAAATTGGGGGGGGGGGGGGGGGGGGGACTTGAACTAAAGAGCTAAGCTATAAACTAACATCAATAAGCAATAAATAAGCATTAATAAGCAAAGACAAGCAGAAAATAAGCAGTAAATAAGCAGTTGCAGTTTAAAGCTATAAAATGTAAAAATGAACTTACAAAGGCCCTTTGCTCAAAACAAAGGCATAAATGCTCTTAGAGCTTATCTACAAGCTCCAGCTTGTTAGAAACAAGCTGGTATAACCCATAAGCCCTTTTCTTTTTGGCTTATCATCCATAAAAGCTTTTGAGTGATTTTTGGTGAATAAAAAGAAAACCTTAAAAAGTTTAGCTAAGAATAAACTAAACTGTTTTAAGAGACAGCTTTGTGAGATTTAAGAGCTTATAAGAGTTTATCAAAACATTTTCAAACATAAGATTGCATTAACTTAAAAATAGAATTTTAACAATAAACTTGGAATTTCATTAAAACTTCAAGACTGAGTACAATGCTTTTTAAAGGAAATACAATAAGCTAAAACAAACTAATATAAGCTGTAAATTACAATAAAAAGATTGATTAAAAAGCTAGATACCCTAAACAAAGAAACTAGTCTCTATTTATAGCCGAAGGAGGAGGGTTCTAACTTCTAAGTCTTCATGTGTGTTTTTTTGTGAGAAGGAATGGGCGTGCTCTCCAAGCCTTCAATCTTAGCCATTGAATCTACCTTGTGCTTCTTTAAGCCCATCTCAACCCTTGATTTGATTCATGTCCCATCAACCAATCATATATCATGGGATTGCCAGCGTGGTTTTTGTCCATGGGAAATGGGTTATTGGGTGTGATTGTCGGGATTTGCAGGGTATGAATGAAATGGACGGGTGAATAAGATTTTTTTGCGAGAAAGTGTTTTTAGGGTATATTTAGTTTTACTAGTAAAAGGGTTAACGGGGTTAAGGGTTAGGGACTTATAGTGTAAAGTGTTGGGGACTAATGGTGCAAAGGCTTAGGGACTAACTGTGTTAGTCCCTAAGGACTAACGGTGTAACAGTTTAAAAGGATCTATGGTTGGGCTCATGTTAGGCTTGGTTGTTAAACTTTGGGCCATGATTTAATTAAATGGATTTTGGGCTTTTTATTAAATAAATAAACACTTTGGGCTGACCCGGCCCATTAAGTGGGGTATGGGTTGGCCCAATAAGATGCTTATGTCCTCGGCTTCGGCCTTTCATGCTCTTTCTATTCCCGTGCTCGGTTTTGTCGGTTTTGGCTTCGTTTTTGTTCTTTAGTGAATATCCGTTACCTGCATATCATAAATCATAAAACACATAAATACAATGCATTTTTGATATATTTTGGTCATTTTAGGCTCGTTTTATTAGGTAAAAGGTATGTGTAATTAAGCACATACCAATGAATCAAAAGTGATTCACTTACGATACTCAAGACTCTCTCAACACCCGGTTAAACCGTAACTGTTTTACGCAAAATAGTCAACCGAAGTCAACTTCACAGCTTTCTCCAAGAAAAATGACAAAATCAAAAGACTTCGATATAAAATCATAATATTTTATAATACTTAACCGAGGAAGTTATCACAGTCTAACCCCCTTAAAGGAATTTCGCCCTCGAAATTCAACTTAAATTCTTAATCACAATCAACAACAAGAAAAATTCCATTCCTCAACTCAGCACACTGGTCCTCTACCAAATTGATCTCTTCAAGCGGGGTTTCTTTTGATTCCCCTAAAGACCTAGCTCTAACTTTTGGCTCTTACATTCTCTCATGATCTATCCAGATTCCGTTTAGCATAACCTGATAGTCTTTCCTACTATCTCCTCAATTCGGAGATTCTCCCTAACAAATCTCATACTAATCCCAACAATCTCATACTACCAATCTCGTATCTCACATTCCGCTCTTTCAAGACCGTCCATGGTTTACTTACCAACATCTACTCAAGCTCTTTTGAGTAATCCTACGTGGCTGAGTACTCTAGGTTCCACTTTCCTAGAAAGGCCATGACATCATTTAAAATTTCACCATTCCTTTAAAGAAGATGGTTGGATTTGAGATTTATTCACTACGACTTTATCAAGTCTCCCATGACCTCACGGTGTTTTACTTAACCACTTAACCTTCTACCGCCTTAGTAAAATCGGAAAAATCAAATATGTTTCAAGTTCACGAAAAACTAATAGGAATGTGTACCCATGCCCGTAAAATAACGCGGACATGCGTAGGCATCTGTGCTCGTAAGCACAGAACATATCTATCTATCCAGGATAAAATAAGAATACTACCATTCATTACTCCTCCCAAAATTTCAGTACAAATCATCTTTCTACCATAATAACTATGACTTCTATAAGAGTTAACTACCGACTGATAATAATTAGTTCATATCTATTACAAATCAACTACCTACTTAGATCCGACACTAAGTGATGCTACTAAGTTTAATGTTATACAAAAATCTAAATCAACGTCTACACATCCTACTACTCCTCTCTAGACTCATGTCTCCTCTCCATTCTGGCAACACGATCTGCCAAATCCAACCGCTCACGCCTTTCCTCAGAAAGTTGCATCCTTAAATCATGGTTCTCCCTCTAAATATCATATATAGCATGCCACAGAGCTGCTCTCTAGGCATCAGTCTGACCTACCCATGCCTCTAATGCCAACACCGGCCTCTATATAGCACTAAATGTTACTGTAGCTCTCTCCTGCTCCCGCTCTAACCTCCTAAACATATACCTCTGCGAAAAGATCTCATCTATAACTACCCCTGACCTAGTATACAACTCCCTCAAATCCTTGACATAACCCTCGAACAAAGTAGGTGGTAACGCATCCAAACGATGTGTGTGATCTGGGAGTATGCTCTTGATTGTGTCGTTGTGTAGGTGTTATTTTATGTATCAAGTTTTACTATTTATTTTATGCCGACTATACCTAAAAACAACACTTTAACGGGCAATCTACCCGATCAATTGTAGTTTCGTTGGTAAGTAGGGTGTCGATCACTAAGAGCGAGACCGTTTATTCCTAATTCTATCAGTATTTTAGTTATCTAAGTTAAACCTAAAACTAATGCAAAAAGGAGGGTTTCAGCCTGAGAGACTGGCACGGTTTTGTGTATCTAACCTAAGGTTTTGATGACAAGTAAAGCAATAAACACACACAAGAAGAATAACAAACGATAGAGAAGCGGTCAAGAACTAATGTAAGGAAAACGTATCAACCATGAATAATCCGATAAAACACAGGTTTGTTTATTTAGTGCAATGATTGACTTATCTCGAAGGGCATATCATTCCTAGACTTAGGCGGTACTTCTTCCTAAGACCTAGACATGCTAATTCTGTCATAATTAAACGCATCCGCATAAAGCAAGCATTTGTTGATTATAATCTACCTTAGGAGATTAATAATGGTGCTCTTACTAAACCCTAGCTCATGGAGACTTTACCCACTTACTGCTTAACGGCTCTTTATATACTAGTAGTCCACTGTCCGAGTCCTTACCAATGGAATAAGAACGTACTTGTTGATACCAAGGTCACCTTATGGATCAACTAAGATCACTAAACTAAAGGTAAGGATAGGTCAATATTTGTGATCCTATGATTCTAGATATATAAATTGCAATATGGAGAGCTATCCCGTACTCTTAGCCTACGCCCAAACAACACTGAAGTTGCAGCGCATTAAATTTTGTAAGGACAACCCAGTTGAATGATAGTCGCTATATCTTATGTATAACTACTGATACTAATTAAGCTACATGCGATATCCTTAGATACGAATTGAACGCATATTAAAGCACATAAACGAGTATCATGCGATAAACATAATCAACAATCAACGATAAATTAAGCAATCTATATAAACAAACCAAACATTAAATCTTCATAAACATGGCTGATACCTAAAGGTTTCAGCCGATAGTCATTGTAAAAATACACACGGTTTCATATATGAACGATTAAAGAAAAGAAACCTTAACCGAATGCGTATTGGGTTGCGCAAAGATTACAAGAGTTTTTCTATTATCTTAAGGCTCTTTTATGACCTTCTAAGCTCCTTTATTCGTCTCTTGGTTGACTTAGTGGTTTAGGGATTCACTTATATACCTAAAACTGAGTTTAGGGTCTTCTATTTATAGCGTCCCAAAATTGGTCGATACGTCGTATCGAGCGATGTGGGATACGGCGTATTGGGGATTTCTTGGAGTAAGGATCACGTTTGATATCTTCTAGAATCTTCATATATAATAAATCATGAATACGGCGTATAAAGGCTTCTGGATACGGCGTATTGGGTCTTCAATCCTTCGTGATTATCTGTGAAGTGTAGGCACGAATACGCCGTATCTTCTTGATGGATACGACGTATTGAGGTACGCCGTATTGCCAGAACTGACAATAATGTTTTTTTAAGTGCATAAAAAGTAAAGATTGATAATGTCCAGACAATCAATACGCCGTATGGTATGGAGCGGATACGTCATATTGATGTCTGGGAAGACAGAATCGATAAAATTAAATAACAATCTGGGTTGTCTCTCGGGAAGCACTTTTGTTTACAGCGAAGTCTTTAAGTTAGACTTTTCTTCAGCTTCCACATATTTGAAATCACTCTCTCTTTTTCATTCAACTCTTTGGTGTGAATACCCTGCTTGCTTCCGAAACATATTCTTGAACTATGGTGCTGAACTTACTGCCAGTCTTGTTTTATCATACACAAACAAGTCAAAATGTCACATCATGATATGTATACAAAAAATATGAGAGCCTATTTAATAGTTAGATATATCACGATATGAATAAATGTACAGATATAAACAAAGGATAAGGATAGGAGGATCATGGATCTGACTGCTGTTGGTCCTGCTGAGCTGTAGAGGTGTTGGCCTTGCCAGTCCTCTGCCTGGTGCGTCTCTGGAATGCTGCAGGTGAGCTCCCTCAGAAAGTCCCATTGAATGCTTGGTATGTTAGCCTACTAGCATCCATCAGCTGTGCCATACACGAAATCATCCATGTGGAGAATCTCCCTTGATCGGTCATTGATCTATCCATAAGTCCACGTAAGCTCTTGACATCTCTACACAGTCCTTGCACCTCCTCCTCTAGTCTCCCTAATCTCTAGGGCATAGTCCTAGCAACACCCGGAGGTGGTGGTGGTGGTTGTTGAGGTGCCTGCACGGGTGCTAGAATAGCCTGGCCACCCTCATCGACAGCAGGAGCATCCTCAGCGGCCTTAGGGGCACCAGCCGCAGCAACCTGCTGCCTCTCTGGTCCCGGGGCTACCCAAGCCCAGTCATCTCCTATCTCTATGCAGATGTTGAGCTTTACAAGCTCACCCATGTCAAAATGGCAACTCACGGGTCACAACAGATAATCCTCTCAACCCATCATTACTCACTAAACCAAAGTGATGAGTAAGACGTCTAATAAAATGACCTCCATACAACCTGGCACCGCTCTTCCTCCCCTCAGCGTGCCTAAACAAGTACTGTGCCAACAGATACGGGACGTTAGCTGCCCCTCGGTCCATGCTACGAAGATAAAATAAGTCGGTGGCAGTCACCTTTTCAGGTGCCTGCCCCTCCCAGAAATGCTGTAAGAGATCAATCTGTGGCACAGCCTCCGAACCGGATCTCTGATGTAAGTATATGAGGGAGCGCCTCTCAAAAAGTCTCTGCTAGATGAAATCTCAACCCAGTAACCACTAAGATCCCCCTTATCGGGATCAATCGCTCACTCCCTAGCTAGTACGCACCAAGTATGTCCTCTGCCATCTCCTCAGTAGTATGTAAACCCAAGGCTAGGATAAACTGTCTCCACATCATACTACGCCTAGCACCTCCCATCTGAAAACATAGAGTCCTAGCCACATCTAAACCCATCTCGTCTCCGATCCTACAAGTGCTGAAGAACTCGAGTATAAACTTCTGAACCAAAGGTGCTCGGATCCCAAACAATCTCCTCCACGCATGACTCATAAATACCTCCTGCCCATCATCCCCAGTGTATACCATCCTCATCCTCTCGGCCAAATCCTGCCTCATATCCGGGGTCAATCCCTTAAAATCTAGTATATGTACTCGGTTAACCTGCCTACCGAATATAGTCTCGAGTCTTTGCTCAAAATCATGTACTATCTCCTCAGTATATCCCTCTACCTGATAAGAAAGCCATAGGTGTCTCTAATCACGAGGTGGTAAAGGTGCCATATCTGCAAAATCAATGAGAATAGCACAAAGATTATAGAATTTTAAACATTCTGTTTTGAGGGTGGATACGGCGTATTCATAAATGGATATGCCGTATAGGTATTAATATGGTCAATACGCCATATAGATTTTAGTCAATACGGCGTATGGGTTTGAAAAGATCTGGATCCTTTTCAAGTCAATACATCGTATTCATCTTACTGAATACACCGTATTGGGGTTTTAAATTGAGGTAAAAATGAGCCAATACGCCGTATCCATGTTAGTGGATACGCCGTATTGCTCTGCAATATGAAAATGAAAAGGGGTTTCCCTTTTTACCCATTTGACCCACTACATAATCAATTATCACATTCCATTATACACATTCAGGGGGGGTGGGGGGGAGAATGGACACTTAACATAAAGTTCTATGCTTAACAATCAAAGTCCTATAAATCCCAATCACAACGCCTACCCAAAACTCGTAATTCAAGTCAGATATCATCCCATGATTTCTAGGAAAGGTGTTTTCTAAGATATTATCTTTGTTCTATCCTTGTATATCCAGCCTTATGTGTGTATGTAGGATGATATTTTGTAAATTTTGGGTATTGGGTATAATTATGGGTATTTGTTAGAGCGTAGAAAACGTTTGGTGGTTTCGGGAATGCCTAAACGTATTTTATCGCGAAACGTAAACACCTTTTGTAACCAATAAAAATAAAATGTACAAAATTAATAATTATCTTCAAAATAATTACTTAACACTTGCTTGATGTAAACATTTAATTGTTTAATGCCCGTTTATATTGAATGATAATTTTTAGCTTACGCGATTTAACTTAACGATTACGATTTAAAAGCAAACGCGTACACTACTAAAAATAAATAGTGGATTTATTGACGTCGTAAATGACCCTAAAACACAGGGTGTTATAGCACATATAAATTCATAATGAGATAGAATAGCATTCCGTTTGCGTAATAATTCCAAATCACGATATTTACATTTAGGTTTATGACAAAACTTCTTGTTCTGAAAGTTTTAGTGATTTTATCGTGACTTGTTTCAGAAAGCACATTTGACCCATGTGTAATTTCATTACCCTCCGAAGACTGTATTATATCGATCTCATTGTTATCATTGTCTTTTTCTGACTTCAAATCATCGAGATAAATAATGTTGAAGGGAAATAGATCATTAAAGTACAACATATATTGTTCCTCTTCATCATATTCAGAAACTGATGTTTCATCATTTAAATCAAATTCATCGATATGTTGAGGGCTTAAGATTGGTTCAGTCAATAAATCTGATTTAGATGTTTGAGCATCATTATAAACAATGGCTGGAAATTTATTCTCAAAATCTTTAAAGAAGTCTAAATCATCAAAACATCTGACTGTAGGCTCAGGTGATGGAAGTGAAGGCATGAATTTTTCATTATCATTTTCCGAATCCGTTTTCAAATCATTGGTAGAATTTTTTTTATAAGAAAATGAATTTTTGTCATAAATTACCGTGTACTCTTCATCGTCGGATTCGTCAAACGATATTCTAAAGTTAATTTGATTATCGTTAAGAGAACTTACCGTGGGTTCACAAGAAAGTGTTTTTTCAGATGATACCTCGTCAATAAAGGCTATAGCTGAGAATTCAGTTTCTACGGATCTAAGATCGTGAATGTATTCATCATACCAGATCTTTCCATACTTAGCAGTTTCCCAGTTAAACACTTTCCTATGTTTTCAAGCTTTTTTTCCCTCGAGCATGATGTATTCCTCCATAGTAATGTTTGGATCATCCATTCTGTAACAATCTTACTAGAAAAACTATTAAAAAACCAATACATCATATTTAGTGAACTGAATATGCCGTATTAAACAGCATATAAACAAGCAGGAATATAAACTACTCTAGATTACACTAATCTAAGTTACACTACTCCTAAGGGTTAGATCTAATCTAAAAACCAAAACATAAAATAAAAATTAAGATTAATTTTCACTCCCTGACAACGGCGCCAAAAACTTGATGTGTCGTTGTGTGGTGTATATTTTTATGATTCAAGTTTTAAATTTATATTTTGCCGACTTAACCAAAAATAACACTTTAACGGGCAGTGTACCCGGTCGGTGGTAGATTCGTGGTAAGTAGGGTGTCGAACACTTAAAGCGAGGTTAAATCTCTCAATTTATTTATATTTTGGTTATCTAATCTAAGTTAATTCTAATCTAAGTCAAACCTATGCTAATCCTATGTTAGTTCTAATCCTAATTCTAACAGGTAAAAGGGGGTTTCAGCCTGAGAGACTGGCACGGGTTTGGTTGGTGACTACAATCAATTCAAGACACTTTAACCCACACAAGCAAATTAACAGAAGATAAAAGAGCGGTCGAGCCTTATGATAGAAAACTGTATTAGCCATCATTAATCCGATTAGAAGTTGGTTTGTTTATTCAGTGCAATGATTACTTATCTCAAAGAGGCATATCATTCTTAGACTTAGGCGGGACTTCATCCTAAGACCTAGACACATTAATTCTGTCACAATTAAAGCATCCGCATAAAGCATCCTTATTACCTGATTATAATCTATCTTAGGGATTAAAGTAATGGTGATCTTGTTAAACCCTAGCTCATAGAGACTTTACCCACTTACTGCTTAATGGCAATTTATACACTAGTAGTCCACTTGTCTAACTATCCAATAGAATCAGAACATTACTTGTTGAATTATCTAGATTCACCTACTAGTCAACATGTTCAATAAACCAAAGGCAATTTCCGTTAACTAGTTAAGCCAGAAGCGTATCCTTAGCACGATTTTAGAAGGACAATATTTGTGATCCTATGATTCTAAATGTATAAATCGCTAAATGGAGAGCTATCCCGGCATCTAGATTACTTGGTATGTATCACTAGATCTAGTTAAATAATAGGTCGCATACAAAAGCACGTAAACAAGTATAAATTGATAAACATAAACAAGCATGCAACGATACATTAAGCAATCAAGATATAAACAAAACCAAACATTTAGATCTTTATAATAATGGCTAATACCCGAAGGTATTAGCCTTCAAACATCATAATTAATACAAGAGTAATTGTTTTAGCCAAGGTAAACTAACCGAGTTAACGAATGATACCAAAAACTAAACGATTACAAAAGTATAAGAAATTACACATTGTCTTCTATGGATTAGAATGCGTTGCAAGACCTCTTCTGCTCTTTTTCTCCTCTGAAAATCGACTTTTATGGTTTAGGTATCGAGAATATGATTTAGCACCCTTAAAACTTGTTTTTGAGTTTTGTATTTATAGGGTCTGGAAGTCAGTTTGATACAGCTTATCCAAGGGATTAGATACGGTGTATTGAAGTTTCTTGGAGTAAGGACCACGTTTGATATCTTCCAGAATATTCACATATTATATCTTTAATACGGCGTATTGACTTCTTCTGGATACGGCGTATTGATCTTCTTTCCTTTGTGGTCTTTAGTGAGTGTAGGCACGGATACGCCGTATCTTCCTTGATGGATACGGTGTATTGGTAGTCAAAATAGTAAATCTTCAAACTATCTTCATTTAAGCTCTAGAATGCACGCCTTTTGCTAATATTCACCAAGTACTCCATAATTACTGCAATTCTCAAATATAAACGATTAAGTAACAATTCTATGTAATAATTATACAAAATGGGTTAAATACATAGGATAAATGATGCTATAAAATAGACGTTATTTGATGTCATCAGTGGCTAATACAATTTTCTTCTATTTGGTAGACCACTCTTCTATCTTTTGTCTATTTGCTTGCGTGTGTTATTGTGTCTTAAATTGATCTAAGTTACCACCAAACCCGTGCCAGTCTCTCAGGCTGAAAAACCTCCTTATCCGTTAGAATTAGGATTAACGTAGGTTTAGCATAGGTTTAACATAGAATAGATCTAACTTAGTTTAACTTAGCTTAGTTTAGTAAACCAAAATATTAATAAATTGAAAGATTTTTTCTCGCTCTTAGTGATCGACACCCTACTTACCACGAAACTCCATCCGACCGGGTACACTGCCCGTTAAAGTGTTGTTTTTCGTAAAGTCGGCAAAATATAAATTTAAAACTTGAAATCATAAATTACAACCTCACAACGACACATCAAGTTTTTGGCGTCGCTGCCGGGCAGTGAAAACTTTAATCTTATTTTTATTTGATATTTTAGTTTTTAGCGTTAGATCTAACCCATAGGATTAGTGTAATTTAGATTAGTGTATAATTCTGTATATTTGTGTATTGTTTGCTTGTATATTTGTTAGTTTAATTGTTTGTGTGTTTAAATTGTTTCTAATACATTGTTCTGGTCGATAACCTGATACGACGTATCCACCTCCATTGAATATGACGTATCTAACTTTCTTATCCAATACAGCGTATCCATTCATCAGATTAATACGGCGTATTCACATCAATTAAATACGTCATATCGATCATCTAATATAGTAACAGAAACTGGTTTTTCGCATTTGATTTTCGTATATCTATGGTTTCTTCCTCCCGAGCCTATCCTATTGATTGTTTATCCTCTGTTTCAGGTAGTGCATGACAAGGAGTTCAACAAAGGAACTATTTACGCCTTTCAAAGATCCGGAACGAGAATTTCACTCACCTAGGAAGCATTTCAAGACACTAAGTCTTGACGAATCAAGATCTCCTGAATTCGATCTATTTTCTGACCAAGAAGAAAATTCTGAGGAAGAAGTTGTGAAAACAATGACGGAAACCATGGAACAATACATGAGTAAAACCCGAGCCGACTATGGATCGGGTGTTACTAGGCCTAAAATTGAGGACAACGATCACTTCGAACTAAAAGGCTAATTTCTCAAGGAACTACGTGACAACACCTTCAGCGGTTTGGATCATGAAGAAGAGCGAACGAAACATAAGAAAAGTCCTTGGATTGTCGATTATCATATCCATTAATATAACATCAAACACCAGTGTGCTTCGAGTACTTCCATATGTCCCTAACTGAATCCGCAAGTCGTTGGCTAAGAAACAAAACATTTGGTTCAATTACAACTTAGGAAGATCTAAAGACAAAGTTTCTAAGCAAATATTGCTGACCTGCTCGTACTGCAAAGAAAATGGAGGAGATCAACAACTTTCAGCAAGAACCAGATGAAACCCTTTACCAAGCATGGGAGCGATTTAAAGAACTCTTGATGAAGTGTCCTCAACACTATTTAACGGAGATGCAGGAGGTAATCTTGTTATATAAGATTTAGAAGTGCCTCAGATCATGAAGATGCGAACGAACACATTGAGAAAGTTCTTGAGATCGTCGATTTATTCCATATCTTTAATATAACTTAAGACTAAGTGATGCTTTGAGCCTTCCCTATGTCCCTAACTAGAGCCGCGAGTCGTTAGCTAAGAAACAAACCATCTGGTTCAATTACAACTTGGGAAGATCTAAATACAAAATTTCTAAGCAAATATTGCCCACATGCTCGTACTACAAAGAAAATGGAGGAGATCAACAACTTTCAGCAAGAATCGGATGAAACCCTTTACCAAGCATGAGAGCGATTTAAAGAACTCTTGATGAAGTGTCCTCAACGCTATTTAACGAAGAGCAGCAGCTCCGGGATTCTACCAAAGGAACAACGCAAACCCTTCGTACCAAGAACGAAGACAATCAATGGAAGAATCAATGTGCAAGTTTATGAGTGAATCAACGAAAAGAAATGAAGAAAACTCCAACAAGATTAAAGAGATCCGAGCTTCAATAAACGCTGCAATACCAAACCAAGGAGCTTCGATTAAAACTTTAGAGATTCAAATCGGGCAAATGAGCAAGGTACTACAGGAGAGAGGATTTGAAAGTTTACCTGGCTCTACTGAAACCAACCCGAGAGATCATGTCAAGTCGATCTTGACTACTATAGAAGCTGATACGACTCCAATACGTCATATCGAATAATCCCAATTCGCCGTATTGGACCAACAAAACAATAAACTGATGTTCGAGTCAAGACAAGCGACAATTCCATTTCCAAGTCACTTGAATGATTACTACTGTGATGAGAAGAAGGGATCGTATGTACCACAATTCTTGGAAGCTAACTCTTATGGAGCTTCACGTATCGACAAA
Source organism: Tanacetum coccineum (assembly GCA_026074375.1). Classification (NCBI taxonomy): domain Eukaryota; kingdom Viridiplantae; phylum Streptophyta; class Magnoliopsida; order Asterales; family Asteraceae; genus Tanacetum; species Tanacetum coccineum. The sequence goes on from BQNB010034640.1 coordinate 21,866, forward strand.
TCCATACCCCAAAAGGAGAAAGACCTAGGGATTTTCACTTTACCTTGCTATATTAATAATGTTTGCTTTGATAATGCCCTTGATGACTTAGGAGCTAGCGTAAGTGTCATGCCTCTCTCAACCTACCTTAACTTAGGATTAGGCGAATTAGCTCACACTAAGTTAACAGTTGAATTAGCGGATAGGACAGTGAAATATCCAAAAGGAATTGCTGAAAACGTACTAGTAGGAATTGGTAAGTTTGTTTTCCTCGTAGACTTTATACTTCTAGATATGCCCGAGGATATCAAAGTGCCATTGATCCTTGGAAGACCATTTTTGTCTATCGCTCATGCTAAGATTATTTTTAAAAGCGTTAAACCTGCTAGTAGTTTGATTAGGAGAGTCTACATGTTAAGCTTAAGAGAACAAATGGAACTTGATTTAGAAGCTAGGCTAATAGGAGAGACTTTGGTGTTAAATAGATCGAAGGACCCTTTATATGGAGATTACATAGAACTAAACAATCTAAATGTACCATTAGAGCTTAGGAGAGATCAAGTTGATGATTTAATGCCCACCATTGAGGAAGGTGAGGTAATTGAGGAGGTTAAAGCTAGGAATGATAATAAAATGATTAGCAAAATTTTTGGATACCCTAGCAATTATGACCAAGATGAAAAGATCCATATTGATTGTGCCTACAACTTAAAGTTTTCATGCATGATAGGATTTGAGTTTTTGCACGCCAATTTATTCCCTAATTTCCCTATCAATGTCATGTCAAAAAAGTTTTATAACTCGATAATGAAGGACACAATTGAATTTAAAGGGAGGAATGAATTAGAAATCTGGGCTAACATACCAATTTTTATTGGAAACTTTTGTGTTCTTACTAATTTTACAGTTGTAGAAGATATGGATCCTTATCTTGATGAAGGAATGGGAGAAGTGGTTGTTGGAGAACCTTTCTGCAAGGTTTCGTGTGTAGAAACTAAAAGGTTTGATGGAATCATTACTATCCACAATAACAAAGAAAGTGTAACTTACCAAATGGTGCGGTCACATCCAAGGTTTAAACACCACACTAAAGTACAATGCAACAAGATCCCGCCATTACTGAAGGTAAGTGAACAAGATGTGATGAATGGAATCTCACACTCATACCAAAAGCTAAAGAGGTTCTACAAAGGAGTTTTGAATCTAGGACCTAACTTTATCCGAGATCCAACAATGGAAGAAAGGCTCACACGCGAGCACGTTAGCGTGCATGAGATGAAATGGTGAAAGAAGCTGAAGAAAAAGTCTAACTTAAAGACTAGCTGAAAGAAAAGTGCTTCCCAGGAGACAACCCGGACTGTTATTTATTTTTATCGAGTCTGTTTTCCCAGACATTAATACGGCGTATCCGCTCCATACCATACGACGTATTGATTGTCTGGACGTTATCAGTCCTTTATTTTTCTGCATTTAAAAACATTATTGTCAGTTTTGTCTATACAGCGTATGCATGCACATGATACGACGTATTTGGCAGACTGACCCGTATAGATACTTTTTACAGGTTTCTCTATATGGCGTATTTGTAACATCTCGTACTTTACGGTCAATATTAAATCTCTACTCCATTCCTATTTTTGTCTTGAATAATTTTTTTGTGTTTTACTTGTTAGCCGATTGGGTGAAAATCGTTATTTTTAGTTATTTGCGTGCCGTGCTTCGGATATTTATCCGTTAAGCGTTTTAAGAGATCAAAATTTCATATTTTAGCTCCGGAAGCTAAATTATTGTTATTTTAGTATTTTATGATTTTTCTTGCGTTTTGCCGAAACCGTGTCAAAAATAGTACTTTAACACTTTTTAATACTTTAACTTAGTGTTTTAAATCAAATATTGTAGTATAAATGTTTTAGAAAAATAAAACAATAAAAATATAAAAAAATATATACATAAGCAAACACCCCATTTTTTCTATTTAGCTCTAACAAAATCATAAACCAAACACCCCTACCCCTTAGAAGTTATTAGGCATGTTTGGACAACTATAAAAGGGTTTGAACCTTCTTTTAAAACACATAGTAAACATTTACCAAAAAAATTTTTTGGTTTCTCTCCTCCCCTCCCTGGTTTGACGAGCAGTAACCAAAAACCATCACCACCATCTTTAAAAATTTACCAAAATACTCCCAATCACTTTAAATCCTTCTAAACTAAACCATAATCCTTTTCCAACAACAATAAACACCGTGCATCAAGTCTATCGAGTTCTTGATTTTTCTTGAGTTTTTGATTAAAAGGGTTTTTGATCTAATTAAAGGTAATAGGATTAGCAGGGTTAGATATTGATTGTGTAAACAAGATTTAAAGTAACAAAAATCAAGTTGGAGCATTGTTTTGGTCTTTGTTGTGTCCAGCCGACGATCAAACCCAAAGGGGTTTGATAGTGTTGATTGTCTTGTGTTTTGCGTTGTGTTGTAAGTCTTCTATTTAATATTTTTTTATTTATTTGATTTTTATATTATATGCATGTACTAGATTTTGTGTTGAGAATCCATGGGTGGTGTTGCATGTTAAGTTTTTAAGGTTGTTGATGTTTTAGGATGATTAGTAGATGTGTTTAGGTAGCTTAAGAGTGTTGGGAATGACTGTGAAGCTTGAAAATGGTGTTTTGAAGGAGTTGAAAGATACTCATTAGGTGCAGAAAATTAGTTAGTCGAATTAGGTCGAGTCAAGTCTTTTAAAACTAAATTTGGCCTAGAGTTATGATAGGGGCCGTCCATATGAACGTTTCGATATATGGCACGACTTCTAACTCTCAAAAACGAACGTTTGGCGGCCATTTAAAGTTGAGAAAAACTATAAAATTTCAATCAGCTATGTATAAAAAAATAAAGTTGCTGCAGAAAATCGAAGGGGCATTTTTGTCCTTTTCTGTCAAGTTTTGGGTTTCGAGTAAAACTAAAAAGTTGTTTAAAACGCTATTTTACCTTTTCACGAGGATATCTAAGTCTAAAAAAATGCATGTTAAAAGGGTCAAAAGCTTAGGCTAGACGGTATGGTGGTGAGTTTGGCAAAACTCACCTAGGTGACTTTAAAGTCACGCGTGAGTTGCCATCCCGGTCATAAAGTGACTTTGGCCACATCAGATTTTGCTAGGTGAGTTTGGCCATTTTGTGTGTCAATTATGTGAGTTTCTCACCTAGGTGAGTTTTAAAACTGATGGGCCTCCTCTTTTTTGATTTAATGTATTTTAATTAGTTGTGAGTGCGTGTGGTATTTAGTGAGGTATATTTTATATAAAGTGGATATTTTAATGAAATGTGAGTTTTAGTTGTAAGGTGAGTTCTTATTACGGTTGAAAGGTAAGTTGTAAGGTGAGTTTTATTTGGATAGAGAAAGCTGATATGGCGCTGATGTGTCAGGTGGGTTTCTCACCACCATACCATCCAGCCTTAGGAATAAATGCTACATAATTTTTAGAAAAGAGCAAGTTGCTGCAGAAATTTATAAGAGCATTTTGGTCATTTTTTGTGTCGTTCCAAGTCTCGGATAAAACTAAAAAGTTGTACGAAATGTCGTTTTACATCAAATTGCTTTAGAGTCCGAGTCTTGAAAACGTGATTTAACGGGTCATTTTGGACCGGTCAGACTTAAGAAAAATTTATAATAAAAAGTCAAACTTGGCGAAATTCTTTTAATGGTCAATTAGGGTTATGGAGAATGATTAGGCGTAAAATATATTAACTAAAGCTGAAATTACAACTAATAAGTTAGTCTTTCACTTTCGTTCGCATCTAGATGTCTAAATCTTTATAATGGGTCCAAATGGGTAATTTTCATTAAAATTACATATTAGTCGGAATGGGTTAAAATGAAGTTAAACTTAAGGCGGATCATTTTAGTGGGTATAAATAAGTAAGTTTGACGCACTCATGGATTCTACGATATAAGATTTCATATATGTTGGAATATATATATTTTACATACTTATGCATTTTATGCATTTTTCTTATAAATATATTCTTATACGCACACCATTATTATAGGTCGCGGGTGAGACGTTGTCGCCGTTCTCTCCTTGTTGAATTTCTCGTTCGATACTTCATTGCTTCTTGGTGAGTTCATAGCCCCACCTTTTCTCTTTTAATGGTTTTCATAAACTGTTTTCCGGGTGAGAATACATGCTCGTTTTACCAAGTAAAATCATTGATTTCTACTACAAAAGCGTTACATGACTATTTTTACTAAAACTTTTACTTACTAACTACATGATTTCTAAAAACATGTGCGTTACATGGATGTTTTCTCATGAATTTACTAAAGCTTGATTTGCTTACTACATGATTTGAGATCATTAAATACCTATATATGAAACCGTGAGTTTTGAGCACATTATTTGTTTTAAATAGGATACAAGTGTTTTTCAAATGGTATGCTATTTCGTGATCATATTATTGCCTAAGTACCTTGCCGCTAAGTCCCCTTTTTATCATGAACCGTTAAATACCGGCTGAGTAAACGCGAGTGTTGTGGATAGATCTATCGGGACTGACAATCCCCGTCTGGGTTGTGGTTTCTAGATAACCATTGACGCACTTAACATTTGAATAATACGTAGGATGTTTGGCAGCATCCCTTTTCCTGTTTGGGGCATATATTGCGATTACTGATTTGATTATATTACGTGTTAAGGTTCGGTGTCATGAGCTTAGAGCAATAATATATTGTTTTCATCTAGACTTGGTGAATTTATTTCTCTTGTCTACATTACTTAAATCTTGTGGTCCACTTCTGAATATTTCTTGATTTATTAAATCACTACTTGGATTTTGGAAATAATACTTTTAAATGTTGTAACACTTCTTTTCTTACTGAAATATTTCTTGAATTATTTCAATACTGCTTTTACTTAAACCAATTAATTCACCAACATTATTGTTGATGTTTTTGCATGTATTTTCTCAGGTTATTATATTGCTAGCTGAGCATTGAGAGCATTCGAGTCGCGCGGATACAATTTTTTTTGAGGGTTTTATAATTTCTATACCATTCAATAAACGTTTTGACAATGTTTTCTAATACATTATAAATGGGACTTGTGTAACTCTGATATTTTATTAAATCGAATGTGACATTTTATTAAAACGTCTCTTTTGAGGTCATTTTCTGTAACTTGTGTGTATGAACTATGAAGTAGCACCCCAAGAGGTATTCCGTTGCGTTGTGATTTTTGGGGGTGTTAAAGATTGGTATCAGAGCTCAAGTTATAGCGAACTAGGTCGTTTTCAAAACCTGGACTATAATTGTTTTTCAAAAAATATTAAGAGTCTTTCACCGTTGTCTGATATCCGCACGCGCATGCTTTCTGATCCCTTATATGCACTCTTTTGCATCTCTACTTCTATTACATGGGTAATGAGTATTTGATACTTGGCTATGATTTCGCTCTCTTACGTCTATCTTATGACGTCTTACTATTTACCTTATATCGGTCTGTTATATGAATGTTGATCACTCTGATTTTCGCGTACTTTTTGATTTCTCATTTACTCCCTTAAGCATTGATACTGGTATTATATAAGGATACCTATGCATATAGGATATTTTATTTTTGATCTCTTACGATTAACTTCGAACATTTACGCGACTTTACTTTATTCCCTTTTGATGATATTGAAATTCGGCGTAGTTTGTCAATTCTACTGTTATTTAAACATTCGACTCCAAGTTTAAACACTCTTCCTATGCTTTTGAATCGCATATGTTGTTTCAAAATCCTTCGTTTTGAAGTCTTCCAGTTGATGGGAGTACGACTTTAACTTGTCACCTCGGATCGTTTCGTCTTTTGGCACTTGCCTTTGGAACGCGATTGACTAACGTCTCATTATTCTTTTCGTTATTTCTTATGATTTTGAAGAATCATGCCACAAAAGAGACTCCTTCTTCTCGACGTAACATTGTCTTGATCTCGTGTTTTGTTATGTCAAATGCTTCTATGTAGGCTGATTTTATTTTTATTTATTTAAATGAATTGGGATGCCGTCATTTGAATAATGAATTATAAAATCACTAAAGCCATAAATTTCTAATTCTTAGTTACATGGATTGGGACGCCTTTGGATGTAAATAACGATTTGTAAATGAGTAGGCTTAAGTGTATGACATTTGTACAAATAACTTTCTTTCGGTTTGTAATCTGTTTGTACGAATAATTCATTTTCTTCATTCATCTAATCATTATCGTTATTATCTTCATACGAATGAGTCTTTAGACTTCCTTCGGTTCGTGATTTGTACATCTGATTATTTCCAAATTTGTATCCGACATGGCGTGCGTCTCTTTTAACAAGTAATACATTCGTACAAATCATTCATTGCCTTTACTCTTCGAATCGTTATCATTATTTCTTTTGTACAAATGGATATCTTGACACCGAGATTCGTAGTTATGTATTGTTAAAAAAAATCACAAAAATTAGAAAAATTGCAACAAAAAAGAGGAGGAAAGTTTGAAGATAGTCGTTTCGCAAAAGCTTAAACCGAATGAATTATTTGAAGGATCGATTATTCGCTGACGCGTATAAAAATCAACGATGTAAAGTTTTGTATAAAGTGGTAGATATCGCCACTTGTCTTGTAAAATTATGTAAAGTATGGGATGATTGGGAAGTTGACCGTTACGGGAACGCCAACTTAGGTTGTTGTTTTTGATCAATGATCAAGAAGTTTGTGTATATATTTGTGTCTTTATCATGGTAACGGTCGAGAAATTATCTAGCAACTTGTGCCTTATCTGTTTTGGACTTAATCTATTTGTTTTGTGAATTTTATTTAACAACAATTTATTTCCCTTTCCTAATCATTAACCTTGGGTTTTACTCGAATGAGGATGTGATCGAATCATGCATGTCTATTCCGTCGTTACGGCCATGTATGCGTGATTCAGCTGCCTTGCTGGTTAATTACTTTTGGTGAAAGTTAGAAGATCCATACCCTATATCATTCTTCATCCTAACCCTTGGTTAAACTCGAATGAGGATGTGATCGAACACACATGTCTATTCCGTCATTACGACCATGTATGTGTGATTCAGCTGCCTTGTTGGTGTGGTACTTTTGGTGAAAGATTGTTAGAATGATCAACCCTAAGCCTTATAAATAAAACCCATTTTACCTTTATAAACTTGTTACTCCTTAGTTCTAGTGGTGGAGATGTGTATCCTTGCCAAGCTTATGATAGAATACTCATCACGACCGAGCAATTGAGCAAATTAGTTACATGTTACCACATAGATTAGTTGAGTGATTTGAGTGTTTTCATCTTCCTATTTCATGAGGTGTTTGGTTGTGTACTTGTAATTAAACGAATAAGTGCTTAACGGAAAAAATCCTTAGGGATATATTTTTATAAACTTCTAAAGGCTACTTGAGGACAAGTAGGATTCAAGTGGGGGGATATTTGATGACATCAAATAACGTCACTTCTATAGCATCATTTATCCCATGTAAATAACCTATTTTGTGTGATTATTGCAAGAATTGTTACTTAATCGTTTATATTTGAGAATTGCAGTAATTATGGAGTACTTGGTGAAGATTAGCTAAAAGGCACGCATTCTAGAGCTTAAATGAAGAAAAATGAAGAAACTGACTCTGACATCCTATACGCCGTATCCATTGAGGAAGATACAGCGTATTTGTGCCTGCACTTCACAAGAAACCACGAAGGAATAAATTTTAATATGTCGTATCCAAAAGAAATCCATACGCTGTATTCAAGATAAAGAAACAAAATATTCTGGAAGATATCAAACATGGTCCCTAGTCCAAGAAACCCCCGATACGTTGTATCCAAGTCTTTCGATACGCCGTATCGACCAAATTCCATACTCTATAAATAGAAAACCTAAAAAGGGTTTTTCAGGTGAATTGATCATATTTTCAATAACATAACCACAAAAGTTGATTTTCAGAAGACAAGAAGAGCATAAGAGGTCTAACAAAGCTATTAATTCCATAGGAAACACCTTGTAATCTCCTATACTCTAGTAATCGTTCGATTTTTGGTATCATTCGTTTAACTCGGTTAGTTTACCTTGGTTGGATTATTACTCTTGTATTGATTATGATGTTTGAGGGCTAATACCCTTGGGTATTAGCCATTATTATGAAGATTTGAATGTTTGGTTTGTTTATATCGATTGCTTAATTTATCGTTGAATGCTTGTTTATGTTTATCAATTTATACTTGTTTACGTGCTTTTGTATGTGACCTATCATTCAACTGGATCTAGTGATACGGACCAGGTTAGGAAGATGCCTTAAATGGCTCCTCCTCATAGTGATTTACACTTCTAGTCCAATAGGGATGACATATAACTAACCTGTTATTTGCCTGTAGATTAGTGAGCTCAGTTGGACGGCAGGTGACCTTTGGGATCACACGAGGTAACGTTCTTAAATTAATCGGTAATTGTTTGAGGGCTAATGCACTACTAGTGTATAAACTGCCATTAAGCAGTAAGTGGGTAAAGTTTCTATGAGCTAGGGTTTAACAAGATCACCATTGCTTTAATCCCTAAGATAGATTATAATCAGCTAAAAGGATGCTTTATGCGGATGCGTTTAATTAAAACATAATTCTACGTGTCTAGGTTTAAGGAAGAAGTACCGCCTTAATCTTAAGAATGATATGTCACCTCGAGATAAGTACTCATTGCACTAAATAAACAAACCAACGTTCTAATTGGATTAATCATGGCTAATACAGTTTTCTTATATTTGGCTAGACCACTCTTCTATCTTTTGTCTATTTGCTTGCGTTTGTTATTGTGTCTTAAATTGATCTAAGTTACCACCAAACCCGTGCCAGCCTCTCAGGCTGAAAAACCTCCTTATCCTTTAGAATTAGGATTAACGTAGGTTTAGCATAGGTTTAACATAGAATAGATCTAACTTAGTTTAACTTAGCTTAGTTTAGTAAACCAAAATATTAATAAATTGAAAGATTGTTTCTCGCTCTTAGTGATCGACACCCTACTTACCACGAAACTCCATCCGACCGGGTACACTGCCCATTAAAGTGTTGTTTTTGGTAAAATCGGCAAAATATAAATTTAAAACTTGAAATCATAAATTTCAACCTCACAATGACACAACAAGCATGCTTAGTACGACTTCGAAATAGAGAATAAGGGAACACCCAATCGATAACATAACACATACCGGTAAGTCATACCGTTCATAGTCTGTTCCAACCCAGAGATTGGAACCACCCTAAGCCAGTTAGAAGTATGGTCCTCAATTTGAGACTTCCATAAGCCATTTGTCGAGTAGATAAGGAAAAAGTAGATTCAGCTGTTTGAGTAACACGCGTGAAATATATATCTGCCAGTTTCTTCATGAGTTTGGGGGTAGCGATCTCAGTAGGATTACTCAAAAGGTCAATCTCCATTTTCAAATTAAAACCACATAATGCATCTTCAAAGGCAGGCCCAGAGGCTACAATACCCAAATGTCGAAGCAGCTTACTCTGCAAGCTAGCAGTCTACAATCAAGACGCAAAAAAGGCACAATTTAAAACATCTTCTGCAAAATAAACACCAAGCCCCCCGAATGCGAAGCGTAAGGTGGCAAGCCTCCATTGCCATCTTTAAAGTAAAAAAAAATACTGAATTATAACCTAATTCAAAACTTTTCATCCAACTTCCTATGTAATCTGAATTCCTTCACTTGATGTAATTAGAGTGAGTGAATTACAATTACGACGAAAACCAAATAGCATGCGTAATGTAATTTGAATTACAATTCCCTCCGATATACAAACCAAACAGGCTACGTAATGTAATCTGGATTACAATTACATCCAATTACTTCAGATTACAGCGAACCAAACGCCCTCTAAGGGTGCGTTTAGTTGCATAAAAGTTTTCTTAATTTTCTTTCTCTTGTTTCTTTGAGAATGGAGTAATTTTTTTTCTCCATGAAACCTTTAGAAAACTGAAGAACTCTAAATTCAAATTCTCTAAATCATAATTATAATAGGAGAAAACAGGTTTTCTGCTTTCTAAGAGAAATTTCAAAAAAAATACTCATTTGTATACGTTTTATGTTTTCTCTATGTTTCTTAAGAAACTTTTCAAAAAATATCTAACAACTAAATACTTTCACAATAAAAAGTTACATTAATTGGAAAAAGTTATATTCACAATCTTGATCACCATATCAATTCACATGGAAACTCCACAAAACAAGGTAAATTACATCTCCATTAATCACATCCTAAATCTTTACAAATTGATTTTCTTCAATACTTTATAACTTTTAACCCCATACATTTTGGTTTTCTCGTAAAAGATAAAAAGTTAAAACCTCAACAAATATTTACATTTGAATACCGTTTGAGAAAAATAAAAAAATTATCTGAAAATTAACCGGATAAAATAGCATACATCTAAGCAAGGATTTTAATATGAGAATCTTATCCAAGATCGTTTTTATCTTTACAAAATCGTAATCATAAGATCAGATCGGGATTTTAAGATCATACTATAATATTATTTTCTTAACAGACGTTCTAAAATTATGTAAATCTACATCTACCTATATTATAAAAGGAAGTCCATTTTTTACTATGGATGCCTACAAAATTGCCATCTGGACACAAATAGTAGAGGACTATTTGCTTTGCTTGATTTTCTTTGTGACTGATATGAGAAATCTAGCACCCACACCCATAGGCATGATATAGTACGTGCTTTTTTAGTGAAAGAAAGAAACTCCACATGCTCCTTTTGGTCAACTTTATAACAGAGAGTGGATAAGAAAATATTTCAACCATCACCAAATATCTTATTATGTGGGATTTTCATTTCATTTGAACGTGCTTGCCTTTGTTCTATATAACATGGGTATTCAAAAAGCCTTAGACGTCAAAGAAGTGCAATTCATGCCTAAATATGTTACTAGCTTTTTATTTACTAACGAGCAAACACAAATCCTACACAAAACTAACTAATAGACGAAAAGGTAGAACAAACAACCAATCCTAAAGCATACATGAATAGATAACACGACGTAGGTAATAAGAAAGGGTAAAAAACACAAAAAAAGGCAAACAACAAACCAACAACGAAACTGAATGACCTACCTACGGTGGATTCCGACAATATGGGCAAGACTGGAAAAAACACAGCCTCTGAAAAAAGTGGGCATATATATTCTCAAAGGAGAATGTGGAATCCAAGAGGCAACCATGCATCCTGGGTGGATTGAACGGAAATTAAAAAAAAATTAAACACTAAGAGAGATAAGAGGTGAGAATGATGATAAGGGACATGTAGCAACCACTAACTAAAAGAATTAATTTACCTTGTAGCCGGATTCAACCAACGATCGGGTTACGATCGGATTTCAAGCCGGAAAAAAGGGTTGTTGGAAGGATTCCTGTGGGTTCAGGTCGGGTAGCATTTATGCATTAAATGCTTTGGGGTTCCGATTTTTAATAAAGGTAATAATATGTTGACTTTACTTTGATATTTCTTTTGTTAAACTAATTGTATTACTTGCTGAGTTTGTGAATGATTACAATTCTTGGTGATTTGATGATCATCATATCTTTTGGTAGCGTGATATGCCATTTTTATTACTTATTAAAGTAGATTTTCATTTATTGATAATAACTTTTTTTAGATTTGTAAACCTTTAAGTGGATTTTGCAGGAGAAGATGAATGGAAGTCTTGTTTTCGAGCAATGGGTATCGGATATAGGTAAGACAAATCTGGTTGTTGCACATTTTGCTTATATTTGCAACTGCAAGTTATAGTTACAGTTTGTGGCATGTTTTACAATTTCCTTCTTAATAGTCACGCTTCTTCATGTTACCTTGTTCAAGCATGTGGGTGGAAGAAAAAAAGAGAATCTTGTTGGTAGTTTTGTTAATTGCTTTGATTTAGGGGTTATGGGATCATGTGATTTAAGCTTCAGCTAAGGCCGCAGCTAAATCGTTAGCGGTTAAGGTTGAGGTTGTGGTACAAGTACTCTTGTTAGGTAATTAGTAGATGGGTTTGGTTTTGTTTATTGAGTTGTTATTTTTCTACACGATGGTCACTAAAAGGTACTTGTGATTTTTTGATACATGAATATAATCACCACAATTATCACAACTCAAGCAAAGTATCCTTGGTGTAAAAGAGAAACAAAATGATAAATTGCCATGTTGACATAAACACAATTCCCCTGGTCCTTGTTTCTGAATTATGGTAAAAACTCTGTCACAAACTAAATACCATTTGCTGAGCTAACTTTCTAGAAAATGGCCTTAATCATGGAGACATTCTTATATAACCAATCCATGGATGAGATCATGAGAGTATGAGATAGTTGATTGATCAAATTAATTGTAAAAGTGTAGGAAGGACAAGCCAGTGGAGATAAAAGAAGAATTGTTGACGATTTGTAGAAAACGTATAAAGAAACGTCAAAGAGCAATTGTTCTTATGAAAGACAATTACTTACAAAGAAACGTTATCACGAAGATAAAAAGATAACTCCAAATGATACTTTGTACCAACAACGAATCTTAGCTTGAAAACAACCATACTAAGAGTTGTGGATTCAATAGTTTGAAAGAAAGTGGCAATTTTGTAAGCAGATTATGTATTAGCAATAAATTATAGTATTTTTTTATTGTTTTTACACTATCTATGACACTTAAATGCTAAAACTTAAACCCATACAACATCTAATCACTTAACGACAATCGTCGGCAAAAGATATGAAAACGGGTGGAAGCCCGGAAATAACCGTGACCAACTGAGACGGATCCCATTGGCTTTGGCTGGCGAATCAGTCAACTCTTATTTTTAAATGTTAGTGCATGTGGTAAAGCCTAAATATCGTCAATGGCGTTAATTGTTTCCCAAAGCTAAACATAAAAATGATAGTCCTTCGATTATATTAAAAGCACATTGGACGATTACATTGACAAGGCTTTTTCTACTTTCGAATGTTAACCCCGGGGGCTGTGCTTAGCACGACCAAAAACACTTCCTAGTATTATTATATATCATATATCATTGAAATGCAAGACAAAATTATGATTATAAATTGTTTAATACAATTAGTCTCTTGTTATTCGTATTCTACAAAACTTAATACGTAAATTTGTAGTTTTTTAACTTGTGGTTCGAGTATAGTGAAGATCAAGATCATATTACGATCTTATCTCACAAAGATACTAAAGTACATATTAACAAGATCATATTTATCTATACTGCATAAAATACAAATTACACTATCTTTCTTCATTTAATGCTAAAAAATTAAGTAATCCAACTATTAAAGCATATTGTACAACTTTTCACCACAACCTTTTACAATATTTTAATGCCGAAAAAATTAAGTAATCCAACTATTGAAGCATATTGTACAACTTTTAATGCAACATTTCACCACAACCTTTCACCACAAGTATACAACGACAAAAACAAGTATAAACTAATTAAATACACTAATTAATGTTATATTTAAAACACTCCTAAAATAAAAAATGTATGTTTTTATACATATTGTACAAACTAATAAAACACACAAAGCATTATATAATTTATATGCCAAGTTGATAGTTCATATGATTTTGAAAATCGGACTGGCCCAACGGATTCATCCGGGAATCGAAGTTGCCACCGATTCAGCTAGCTAATAAAAACCGTCTGAAAATGAAATGGAGGGGACTGGTCGGAACCGGAAAAAACGGGTGAATCAGACCAGACTCAGATAATTTTTTTTTCGATTAATCAGTTAGTCGTTGTTATTTTATTTGCTCCTGAACTTTAATCACAGGTACCCGCCGTTACAAGACGCGAGTACCCTGCTAATCTTTTATTATTTATATAATAAAAGAATTACATCATTTCAGAGTTTTCTATTAGATTAATTCTTATGTGAAAATAAATTGGACCAATCAGAATGCTTGATTTTGCCACGTAGGAAAAATCGTGCGATTTGATTTGTCAATAAAAACTCAAAATTGAATCAATTTGGTCAAAATTGAAAAAATTTGGTGGAGAAATCTGATGAAGAAAAAAATACATAAAAATATATGTGTCAAATTTGTGAAAACAAAAACATGAAAAGAGAGGAGATAATTAATAAAACTTTAGTGGTTTATTTTTAAATAAATTATATGGAGTTAAAAGTGTAAATTTATAAATTTACAAGTTTTATTATAACTTTCAAAATAAACAAATAACCCATAAACTTTATACCTCAAGACTTTATATTTTAAAATACAACAAATGTAAACAATTTCTTACTTCCAAACAAATATTTAACATTAATAAATCACATTCCAAATCTACCCTGAGACTTTTTGGTGGATTTTTCATTGTCGGCTTGAAATCATGTTGTACAACCGAAGCACATCGAAGGTTCACTTGAGCCGACTCCGGGTTACCTAAAAGAGTAGTTTCGCTGAGAATAGTTGGCTCACAATGTCGAGTCAGAAAACAGGTAAATCAAAAGAAAATAAATTAGTAATCATCCTCAAGTTCATATACTACGTAATGTATAAAAGATTTAATGAATATATTATCTTCATATATTTCGATAACACTCTATAACACAACTTATAAAACAGAAAAAAATAAAAATATACATATAGTTTTAAAAAAACATAATGTCTAAGCTTCGTGCGTGGACGAAGATTAAAACTAGTCTATACTACATATAAAAGAGATCGGTATCTCTCTCTTTATTAAATTTTTAAGCAATACAAATTTTAAAGCTTATTGTACAAGTCAATTAAACATCACAATCTTTTTTCTAAATTTTAAGTATTACATCTATACTACTATTGAAAGCATTTATAATGTGGGACCCATTAAAAATTAAGATAAGGAGGTGCGATCTTGACCATCCATCTCATTTTAAGAAACCACATCATAAAGTGACATGTGTCACCTTTTGATTAAAAATTCACCTCTATTTTCAAATTGAAATATCTTTTTATCAATTTAATTTTATTATGATCTAATTTCACCATATTTTTAAAAATTTTATGCTCTTTCATTCAACATCCATTTTGATATATTTTTATAATTTTTTGTTTTTTACATTTTTAGCGGGTTTATTTTATGTTGATTTGTATTTTTTACAACTTTAACCTTAATTAAATATGAACTTGATACGTTAAAACTATATATTTTCGGAGAGAGTGTTGTCTTTTTACATGCGAGAATGATGATGTTAATATGGTATTGCGGGAAAGCTACGGGAAACTCAAACGAACACATACAACGAACACATACATTCAAAGTGTTGTGAAATGAAATTACTAAGCGGGTAGGAAATTGCGTAAAGAGTTGAGTTAGTAAAAAATTTATTGCCGCCGCTATGCGCGGGTAACCAACTAGTATATATATATATATATAGTCAGAAAACAGGTAAATCAAAAGAAAATAAATTAGTAATCATCCTCAAGTTCATATACTACGTAATATATAAAAGATTTAATGAATATATTATCTTCATATATTTCGATAACACTCTATAACACAACTTATAAAACAGAAAAAAATAAAAATATACATATAGTTTAAAAAAACATAATGTCTAAGCCTCGTGCGTGGACGAAGATTAAAACTAGTCTATAACGTAACAATAAAAAAGATTAGTATCTCTCTTTATTAATTTTTTAAGTAATACAAAATTTAAAGCTTATTGTACAAGTCAATTAAACATCACAATCATTTTTCTAAATTTTAAGTATTACATATTATATAGCTTATGGTACAAATATTTAACCCACTCCTAAACTTAATTTTAATTAATAAATGTTATAAAACATATGTTACAAGTATACATTAATTAAAGTATTAAACACCCTAATTAATGTTATTTTTAAAATACCCCAAAATAAAAAATACATATTATTATACATGTTTTACAAATTAATAAAACACACAAAACTTCATAAAATTTATATGCTAACAAGTTGATGATACATATGATTTTAAAAACCGGATCGGACCAACGCGTTTAACAAAAATGGGAGTCGCCACCGGTTCAGCTAGCCAATAAAAACCGACCAAAAACGAAACGGAGATTACCGGGCGAAACTGATATAAACGGGTGAACCGAGTCGGACTAGGATCATATATTTTATTCTTCTCCCGTTATTCAGTTTATCATTCTTATTTTGGTGACGTCTAAACTTTAATCACAGGGTACCCGCTGCCGCAATGCGCGAATACCCTGCTAGTTTATAATAACGTAAAATAAAAAAATCTTAAGATCAAATTCAGGATCAAATCTTAACACATCAAAGTTAAAAATATAAACATCGTTATTATTCCCACATAAAAAAAACTTTTCATCCTCACAAGTCACACAACCCATCATCACGAAAACAAGAAATTTAATGGAAACAAGTAAAAACAAAATCTTGTCAAAAAAAACACACGAAATCAAGAAAGCTGATATGTCTTCACATTCCAACCAAACCCAACTCACATACAATTACAAACACGCTTTTAATTATAAACATCATTATTATTCACACATACACCCTTTTTATTCAACCCCCAAAAACATGCTCTTTAATCACAAGCTAATTAAAGCAACTACTTTTTTTCATCTTTTTTCTGTTTTATAAATACCCTTTTGAGAGATTTTGGATCTTGGATTAGTTTAAGGTTTTATGAGTCAGAATATGAAAAGGGTTAGTTTTGATGATGATGATGTTAAGGTTAGGGTTAACAAGCATCAAACCCTTGTTCAAGATTTTATTCAGTTGCAAAAGGTGAGATTCTTGTTGTTTAAGGTTATTGTTGTTTTGATCTTATGATATGTTGTGATGTTGTTTTAGGTTGTTGATATTGGTTTGATCTTAATGTGAATTGGTTTTTATGAGTTGTTATTTAGGGTTCTTTATGGTTTTGATTTGATATGTTTCAAGGGCAATTGGTATTTGGTAGTGTGACTATAATCTATGTCACTATGTGTCCCAGTGGTGTTTACAACAACAACAACAATACCCAATTTTCGCGTAGGATGTAGTCATGTAGTCATGTAGACAATTATACACTGGGAAGACCTCTAGCAATAATGTGCTTGAGTGTATGTGCCAATGGTTTTTATATATTTTAAAAAATTGACAATAAAGTTATGCACTTGATAACGAGCGATTGAGAGAAAACCGAATAGAATTACTTTTATTTTTAGACAATGATTACTGTAAGTATTTTGTTTTGAGTTCAGGATGAATTGAGGTTAGAAGAACTGATTTGTTATGCTTGATTTGATAAAATGATTTTGTATCTTCGATGTTCGAGAGTTGATTTACTTATTAACTATTGAGACTAAACGTTTATTAACTGCGATTGCTTATTACTCAGTAGTGATTATATAATGCAAAATGCATTAGATTGAAAACAGTTTGGAGGTCTAAACTAAAATATCAATGCGAATTCTTGAACGGAGTAATCTGTTCATATAATTTTCCCAAAACTGTTTATTTCGAATGTATTTCCAGATTATTTACGTAGTAACATATTTGTATTCTGCTGTTTTTCAGGATACAGAGGTTGCAAGAAACAATTTGATGGCTTTGAAGCAAAAGAAACTGACCTTACAAGCTGAAGTTAGGTAAGATAGTTAACTTTGGCTCTGTATCAGCTTGTTGCAATCGAATTAATTGCTAAATTGATGATTTTCGCAACCTATAAGTCGCAAGATTATCCAAACACCCTCCCATAGTCGCTGGAGGTTCAGTTTTCATAAAATTTGTTTATTTGACCCGTTGAAAACATAACCAAATCTACCCTTGCTCATAAAATTTCTTGTTAACATTCACAGGTTCTTGAGGCAAAGACACAAGTTTCTAATGCATAGCAAGTCATCGACCCCACAAGAACATGGTTTTGCGAAACCACAACCAACCCAATTGAGAAAAAGTAAAAAAGAACTGGTTCATCCTGAAAAGCAAGCAACTGTACGTAACTTACCACCTATTGACAAGAAAAAAGCTCCTCGAAGTATACCTTCACCTGAATTTGACATGCTTGTTGGAAAATCTGTACATGGTGTAAAACAACAATCGGTTCAAAGAGTGATTGCAAACCAAAGAGTTAGAGTCAATGGACCAAAGGCATCTGCGTTTCTTGATTTGAGTAAAAAAGTTGACTTTCTTGGAAGTCAAAATCATATGGGTCAAACCCAAAAGCCTGTAATTGACTTGAACATGATCTCTGTAAGTTACTTTTCCTTTGTTATGGATCATTGAAAGCTGTTATTATTGTTGTGAGAAAACGGGCTAGTCACGCAGGTTAGGTAACGGGTCAAAACAGGTTGGGTTGAGCGGCAGATACTTGTTTGACCTTATTTAGGTTGTTTATATTCTCAAATCATTGACATATTGAACTTTATTACAAAAACTATGTGATTAAAATAACATCCGAGGTTTGAATGTTGTTTAAATATCTGCGAGGTTTAAAGAAACTTAGATCGATTTTGACCAGTCGGAGTTTAACAGATTAACGGAAATTAACCATTTATCGTGGCTAATTCTATGTTTCATGACTGCAGAGAGAAGAAGAGGCATTGCAAGAGCGACCTGAGCTTTTTAATCCTCCAACGCATAGTTTAATCAGAAATGATGTTCGGATGCTGCACACAGATGTGCGGTTTGACCCATTCAGGAACATCACTGGTGCTTCGAGTTTGGGTGGTCGGGCTGGGAAGAGGAAGATATCTTGGCAAGATCCTGTGGCTTTTTAGAGTATAAGTTCATACACATAGGAGTATATGACTTCTATATTTAGAAAGAAAAGAGCAAAATATCAGTAACTGGTTTTGGTATTTGAAATTGGTGTATGGTTTAAATATTAAAGTGGTTAGTATGTGTAAATGAAGGTTTATGGATTTGTGGGGTTTTGATGGTACAGGAGAAAGATTAACATTTTTTTTTGTTGATTTTGAGTGGTTTTCTTTGGATTTGTTCATATCCCTCATCTTTATAAACTAATGAGTATAGAGAAAAGTTCATTTGCATACCAGTTTCTCCTCACATACCAAGGGACAAATTCTCACCATCCATTTGAGTTTGATCTAATGATCGGGATTAATCTAGGATTTAATTATTTTAACCTATTTTCTCCCAACTATATAAACTCTTTTTTTTCTTTTTCTTTTATTCCTCTCATTATATTTTCACACAGTTACCGTGTTTTCCTCCTAACGTTCCCTCCAAAAATCAGTTACTCAGACCATCTTCATCAATTAAAGACTGCTTTCAGAACTATTTTCAATCACTCTCACATCCCAAACCTCTATCAACAAGAGGTTAATCTGTTGCTATTACCTTCTGATTAGTGTTTCTTAAGCTTTTATTGTTTACTTGTATGTTTCACGTTATTATACTCGCGCAACAAATGTAGACTAAGATGAAAAAAAAATCTTAAGCTTTTATTGTTGAATCCAGTGATTAAAGATTAGTTTGGGTAAGTTTTATCTTTTTAATTTTGTTTCGTTAATTTGTCCATATCCTTTTTTTTATTCTATCATCAACAACATTTGTTTAATTTGTTGAATAGTAAATTAATCCGTTTTTTTAATGCAATATAAAGTTGTTTGATAGAAATGTCTAAACGTCTAATTAAACTACAAAAATATTTAAAGTTCTATTGGTATTCTGTTAACCAGAATCGAGACAAAAAGAGGGTAACAGGTGGAAGCGAAGTTAAAAGCGTTCCACAGAGCAAGAAAAACACCATCATGAATTTTTTCTCTCGGGTTGGTACATGATCACCTTTGTGTTCAAGACCAGTCATTGATGAATGGGAGTAGAGGTGTTATCGGGTCGGGTTTTGAATTTTTAAAAAGTGGTCCGCAACCCAACTAGATTAAAAATCGGGTTATCGGTTTTGGTTGTATTCGGACCGGGTTATGTCGGTGGGGATTGTCGGGTACAAACATGAAAACGTAACTTTTCAAAAGTAGTAGTAGCGATTGAACTTCACAAATCAATATAACTAGTAAAAATGTAGATTAATTAGTATAACTCATAAATCAGACCCATTACAAACTCAAGACCATAACCAAGTTGCATCATGAGAAGTAAGGGGCCCTTATTCTTTATATGATTGATGTGGGTTATAATGGAAGGAATAATGTAAATAAACCTTCTCTGTTTAAGGTTATTAATATTCTTAGCTGCAAGATTGTGTTTATAAGCCTAATTACAGAAGCAATATGAAAGTAGTTATTGAAGCAATAAGGTTACTCGGTTGTGACCAAAAGTCATGGGTTCAAATGAGGCTAATAGTTTCTTTTCATATTACTTTAATGAGTGCCGCTGATGTCACCTTTAAGGCTGCTTCGTTTAAGTCATCGCTTATAAGTTCGAGTCAACAGTCTCATTATAAAACACATAACTATCTTTGTATTCCTAACTCAGCAAAGCCTTCAAGTCTTGGTGCATTGGTATCAGTCACCATTTATCCCTTCCTTTTTGTTTGTAATCAAACTCCTATGTTTTAATCTTTCAATTTTTTATATCGGCCTTCCTTTTTTTTTGTTTAAACAACTCAATGTTTATATCAATTTTTTCTAAAGTGTCGTAAATCTTAAATTCCAGAAAACCAAATCTTTACAGTCAAAATAAATAAAAATTTCCCATCCACCACAAAAAATTGATTTCCTCACAGTCATCAAAGAATCGATCAAAGCCTGCTAATTTTACATCACCAAGAAAAATTTGAATATGGTACTATCTTTACTAAAACTCCCACTTCTGCTTCTCCCACTACTGACTGACAGCTACTCCCACTTTCACTCAGGACTTTAAGGACCAACCTCCATCCACCTGGAGTCAACAAAAAAAAGTTTTTAGAAGAAAAGCTTAGTCCAAATTTAGGTCCGTGTAGTCCTGCTTCAAGTAAGTGATCAGGTTGAGAAGCAATCGTTAAAATTCACCTATATGTTTGTGACGTTTCAGGTTTTCGTGTGGATGTTTCAGCATCTAACTTGCATTCTTGTGATCTTTGTAACCTAAGATTCACCCAGTATAGTTTAAGTAGGCCTACCTAATGTTATTAAACTACAAAGGTGATGTTTATGTTTTTTCACAGGTGCCGAAATGGGCCAAAATAATGGTAACGGGTCAATTAATTAATGCATCTTTTAGTTCAATTGTATAGATCTTCGTTCACTTTCCATATCTCTTTAGTTCACTTCCTACCTAACTAACTCAATTCCCTTAGCATTTCAGTCAGCTAAATATAAATACCGAGAAATGGTTTTGGCCCTTCTGGCCATTACACAAGTTACCCATTTGGCCCGTTACTTAACCATTTTACTCAACCATGTCTAATTTGACACTCAGTTAATTTTAAATTGTTTATTATTATCATTATTGTTATGTTTTTTAGAAAGTGATTGTTCTGACTTTTGGTTTTGGTTTGGTGATAGAATGATCCTGATGCCATAGAGAGCACAAGGATAGGATTATACTAGTGACAGACGATCACGGTAAATGCAGAGGACATGTAAAGAGAAACAAGAAGGGTGAGCCCATTCTCAAGGATGGAGAGTCCAGATTCCTAACATCACACACACTTCAAGCCGTATGCTATATGACTTTTATCTAATTAATGAATCATTATAATACTAAACCAAACACGTCCTAACCAAAAACCTTTTAAATTTTTTTCTTTATTTATCTATTAAGATGATGCTAGTGAAAATTAAGCATCGGAATCTTGAAACAAAAATATAAAGGATTAAACCTGTAAAATAGTTTCTCAGTGTCTAGATAGCTACAAAAATGCGAAACTATGTGCCATTTTGATTAGTTATGTAAACCGAAAAGACGAGTATTAGCAAGTGTGGTCGTCCATTGTCCGACTCTAAGAAAAAATTAGCATAGTCACTTGCTTTATGATTTAAAAACTTTTCTCTATCCATATAACAACAAGCTATCATGGTCGTTATAGAGTAAGAAAAGTTTTATAAGGTACACCGTAGTTAATATAAGCAATACAATCATTTATGTTTGGGGGTTATTATGCCAATGCCTAACTTATGGGTTTGTGGTTGGGGATTACCGATTATGCTATTTTGGAATTTCAAATATGATGACATTTCTTGAAATGTTTTTAGGTGCCAGTTGCAATCGGTGGTCTTGGGTTATCCGCTGGTGTGAGATTCCACAAGGATGTACCAAGTGGAGGACTAGCGAACGTAGCAGCAAATGTGATGAATCTTCATGGGTTTGTGGCTCCTGAAGACTACGAGACAACTCTTATGGAAGTTGTTGACTAAAAAGCTTAAAGGCGTTGACATTATTTTTCACCCTCTTCTTTTGAATAATTTCATGGAAACAACAAACATATTACAATATATTTTAGTAACTTTTTCCAATTTTGCTCACCACTTTGAGATGATGAGTGGTTATAGTTAGTTTTTATATTTAAGCGCAACATGATGGTTTTTACTAATGATGAAGTTGCTTGATATATTTGCATATGCTTTGGGTTTTTCCATTCATCAAGCCACCAATGACAACTTATTCTTGCTTTTCTTAAAAAAGCCTTACAAGATTATTTATTGATATCAAAGTCTTTGAGTGGAACTCCGAAGGAAGCAATCACATTATCTGAAGTGCCTTCAGCAGCAGAAGAAAGACACATGTCCAGTGTCCTGAGTATTTACTGATATCTAGTTGACATACTTATTAGACAGTCAAGTTTCAATGAATGATATAACATTATGACATTTGTTTATCACTTGTGATATAACATTGTATCAAAGTTGAAAAGTATTTAAATGGTCCGTCTTAGTCATTTTAGAGTAACATCTCAGGTGATAAAGCAATATAATGTGAAATTAGTCACTTTAGAGTAATATCCCAGGTGATATAGTAAGACATGAATGATGTTTACTTTTGCTTATTTTATTGCTTTATCACTTGTGATATTACTCATATGTAAAATACCAGAATTAATGTTATATTTTATTGCTTTATCACATATTATTCATATGTAGAATACCAGAATTAGTTTCATATTATATTACTTTATCACATGAGATATTATTCTTAAGTGACTAAGAATGACAATTTAAATACTCTTCATTTTCCTTAAAGTGTTATATCATAAGAGGTAAATAATTGTCATTACAAATACCAAAATTAATAAAAAAGAAGAAAACCATGAAAATAGAAACTTGACGTAGTCTTAAAATCAAACAAGTGTTTGCTTTTGAGCAAAATAAGAATTCGCCTAAAGAGGCTTAACCATTTTATTCCTACTAACAGTATAATATCACAAGTGATAGATAACATTTATTACATGTTTAAAATTTCAAAAATAAAAACAATTAACATCACGTTATATTGCTTTATCACATGTGATATTAATCATATGTAGAATATCATAGCTAGTGTCAAATTATATTGCTTAATCATATGAGATTTTATTATTATTTATTTATTACTGGTGATATTACAATGTTAGTGGTAATAAATGTTAGCACAGCTAATCCCCGTGAATCATAGTTAATAAATTTCACCAATGTAGTTTATCACTAATGATATTACAATGTTTTTCAACCTTAGTTAATAAATGTCTAATATCACTTGTGATATTTCATAAACAAACAGGTATGTTTTTCAACCTTTAATATCACCTGAGATATTTAATTGATTTGTATATTTTTTTATATATATTATCACATATGTGTTTTCTAATATTTTTATATTTTTTAGGTATAAGATAGTTTTTGTGCCTTTCATCGGAATAGACAAGCACATAAATTTTTTATTGTAAGTTTAGGGTTGCATAAAAATGAAATGCTCAAAATTGAAGTTTTTAATATGTAAGCCGTGTTATCTATCACTTTGTGAGATTATACCTAAACAAAAATAATTTTTAGCAATAATAAAAGATTAAACCTCTTTAATGCCACGGCAAAATTCCTTTATTTTGCTAAAAAGCAATACTAATTTAATGCAACAGTTGTTTGATTTTGTGAATAAGGCAAGTTTTTATTTTCGTAGTTTGCTTTTTTTTATTCATTTTAGTATTTATAAGTGACACTTTTTTTATCTCTTGTGATATAACACTGTAAAGAAGATGAGGAGTATGTAATTTGTTGTTCTTAGTTACGTAAAAGTAATATCTCATGTGATAAAGCAATAGAATGTGACACTAACACTGGTATTCTACATAGAGTAATATCACATGTGATAAAACAATAAAGCGTAACACTAATTACGGTATTCAACATATGAGTAATATCACAAGTGATAAAGCAACAAAAATGACCAAAAGTAGACATCATTCATTCATGTCTGGTTATATATATTCAAATAACTCAAAGTCCATTCTAAACATTCTTCATGTAAATAAGCCAACCCTTTCGTCGTACCAAGTGCGATTTCTAGCTTCTTCACCCAATCAAGATTATTTGAGTCCAAGATTTAGGCAACCTTAAACCGACAGTAAAACAAATTTATGTGCTTATCTATTGCGATGAAAGACATAACAACCATCTTGTACCTGAAAAATATATAAATATTAGAAAACACATATGTGATAATATAAAAAAAAAATATACAAAGCAATGAAATATCATAAGTGATATTAAACATTAACTATGTTTATAAAATATCACAAGTAAAGGTGTTATCGAGTCAGGGTTGTCGGGTTAAACGAGCCGTTATTTAATATGAGACGGGTTTGTTGACCCACTAATTATAATTTTTTAAATTAAAAGAATACTCTTTTGACATAAATCCACAACGACGAAATATTAATTTAAACTGTATCAGCAAAATTTATGATAGTGGAGTTTAAATGAAAATCCAACTACAATGTTTTATTATAGAATTTAGTCTACAATAAATAATGGTCATAGATAACAACTGAGCAAACTTACATCAGATGGTCTTGAACCAACTTTAGCTCATCAGATATAAGGTATGCAAAAGCAGGTTTATGATTCTGAGATGATAAAAACAAAAGGGCATTAGTGATCCTTATATAACAACTCACTCGTAAGGATAACCATTTTGTTGTTAAACAAAAAACAAAATGATTCTAATCACATTGCAGACACCTAGTTACCCTTGTTATTACTCTAATAGTACTTGTATGATGAAGATACACAAAAACTAATGACGGAAAGGTAAAATAAAACATATCCTAATGGCTTTGATCATAGGGTAGATGACACATAAAGCCTTGGAAAAATTTTTTTATAAATTTTCTAAACTGATCTCGAAAAGGATATAACAAAACATTAGAACATCAATGAAGACGTATAGGGAGAAATCCTCACAATCATAAATCGTGAAAAAGAAGATTGACCAGAAGAAAAATAAAACAATTAAAAACCCCATCTTAAACTAACACTACATAAATAACCCATTTCCAAACAGGCATGATGAGAAACTAGAGACCCTGCAAGTCTTGCGTGATAGATACCTGATTCAAAGCTTCAAATATAACTAGGCCCCCATTCTAGCATCATTCGCCTCTCTCCATTGAGCACAGGTTATAGACAACAAAACAATCAGTAATCAAACATAATCATGTTTTAGAATCTTGCACTTACAGAATAAGTTGTTATGAAAGTTCAAACATAAAATTACGTACTAAAAGATAGCATTGAACAAGTATTGGCGCAAAATTTTCAAATGAAGACAAAGAGTCAGTTTTCCCAAGCTCACATCAAGTAAACCTTCAATTAAGAGCATTTATGGCGCTCCTATGGGTATGACATAACAGAAGCATTTATCATTGTAAATATGGCATATTTAATTCAAATAAGAAATGTCAGCTGAAACTATTATGACTCTAAAGTTTAGGGCAGCAATAGAAGTCATATAATCTTAACTCGGAATATGGTTTACAAAATTACAAAAAATCAATCCCCACAGACTCAGACATTAACAACCAAACATCCAATAGTAAGTATTATAAAAGATGGTAGTTAACTTAAGACATTCTCCATCCAAATTACTGAAACTGAACTCCTTAATTCCTTTTTTGGACAAATAGATAATCCAATTACTAATATGATTAACATCCACTCTATTGTCATCTGGTAAGTAGGGAACAATTGAGAAAACCTATAGGTTAGATAAGATAGGTGTTTCTGGATGTTTTTTTAGTAAATTAGAGCTCTATTGTATAATCACAGAAACATACATTTACAGTCCACTTACTATGCAAAAGTACACAAACCAGCTTAGTAGACATAGTATCGCAATCAATTAATTAATTATGGGACTATTACATTTCACTTCTCATTCATGTTTTCTGACTGTAACAGATTCTTGAATCAAGTCTCATTTTAATTTCATTTCAAAATAAATAAATCAAACCCGAGCTCCAAATTAAGGAACTAATATTTTTTTACTTGTACTTGCACAATCCAGTTGCTAATACCTACCTAAAATTATACAGTAACTACTAGACTAACGTGGGATAAAATCTAATGTATTGTTTTATTCAATAGACTAGTCTATAATCTTCCAAAGGTTACAAAATGGTCATTTATATAACAAATTACTCAAACTTCAAATTTCAGTGATCAAAATTTTAACATCTGTCCACCTTGAATGCCCTACTTCTTTTGCAACTTGCTTCTTTTTTAACGCATATCTAGGACAATTGACATAAAAACGAACCACACATACCTGACTAGAAATCTGCCGCTTGTAAAAAAACCGACGTATTCGCAACACCAAGCTCAAACTTAGGATCTGTATTCACAACATCAAGATTTAACTCTAATTCTGTTACAAGCATTTTGTCGAACGGCTTGTCTACATCTTCCCTCCAATTCCCATTTCCCAACCATGACTTCTATTTCTTCACCACCGGTACTCCTTCCTTATCTCTAAACTAGTCCATCTCTATCTATAATAATTCTCCTTTCAATCTTCAACTCTCGATTCAATATCACAAAAAAACTTAAATAACAACAAACTAATGAATATGTATAAGCGTACCATCATCGGCGTCATGAATCGGTTCATTTTGAACCGTTTTTTCCAGGATCGGTTGACTTAATAGTTCCTTGTTCCATATCTGTTTTTATTTCGTGATTTTCACGGTTAATTTATGCAGATTTTTGGATTTTTTGGTTAGGGTTTGATGTAGAGAGAGAGAGAAAATGTGTGTGATGTGTGTGTTTTTTTTGTGTGGGATACCGTAATTGGGGTTTTGATACATATTTACATTTTTAGTCCCTCTGTCTTTTTTTAAAAATTGGCAATATTGGTCCTTCCGTGTTTTTTATTATTTGATCATATCCTAGATAATCAACGGTCCAGATTGGTCCCTTAGTATGTGAGGGAAAACAAGTCCTCAAAATAACTCAACTCATAGTTTATTATCTCATTCAACTCATT
The DNA here is from genome assembly GCA_026074375.1 of Tanacetum coccineum. NCBI lineage: Eukaryota > Viridiplantae > Streptophyta > Magnoliopsida > Asterales > Asteraceae > Tanacetum > Tanacetum coccineum. Next base: position 49,264 of record BQNB010034640.1, read on the forward strand.
CATCTCGTTATCATACACATACCTATACAGCATCTCATTGTAATAGCTTCAAGATTGTAAACCCTATTATTTATCATTAATAATATTGAAGCATTTTTGTTCATTCATATCTACTGTTTCATTGATATATCTTCTAGATATTAAAGAGTAGATTTCGCATACTCTTTGATATACACACAAAGTTTCTACTATTGTTATTTTAGATTTATCCAAGGTAACATACTCTTTACAAGGTAAGGAATCGATCTAGGATTGGGATCAACACGTATGAGTTACGCCGTAATTAAATTGTTGAAGAGATATTTATGCTAACTAAGGGTTACGGCGTAACTGGTTCGATGAAATTACGTCGTAACCAATTTTTATACTAAATGAATAAATGCTTCGTCAGAAGCGTTACGGCGTAACCTGGTCGATGCGGTTACGCCGTAATGATGACTCGTCCCAGGGGCTAAAGTTGTACAAATACTATAAAGTTTCAAAAATAAAATAAAAATAACATAGAAGACGAGGGACTAAAGTCGTACAAGACTTAAAGTGCATATTTATTATAAATATAAGAGAATGAATTCATTCTGAATCATTCTGGTACGTGGGTTGGAAGCCGCCAAGAAGAAAAGAGGGATATCAGACGCAACTTCGTATAGGGGTAAACCGGGGTTTGCCATGGTGTTCGACTAGGGGATCAAGAGCACTAATTTAGCACAGTTTGTAATTATACATTAACTTTTTGTGGTCAATTAAATACTGTTATTTTGACTTATTGATCAATCAATATAATCGTTGATGTTATAATTATTTGTTATGCTTTATTAATTGTTCGTTCGCATTTAATTAATTAATTATCTTTTTGATTATTAATTTTTGATCTTATTGTCTTGTTGCATATGTATTAATAAATGTAGTATGCTTTGAAATCCTTGAACTCCCTGCTAGGTCTTGATATGAGGTTGAGTGTGCATTAGGTATTAAGTGATCTTCTTAACCCTAGCGTACATGATTGATTACAGGATGACCAACACTTGTAGTTGTTCGTCCTATACCCATGAGGCGAGCCCTTAGCATTAAAATCCAGGTTACAACTGCAAAACTGGACCTAAAGAATTTAGACCCCTTCTAAGATTGTAACGAGACATTGCACATAAGACCATTGAATGCGGTTATCCTTTCTAGTTGTCTAGCCACTATACTAATTCCCTTTTTGACAGTAAGGCTTACCACGCAAACATCCTACAATAATCTTACAAAAATTCCAAACTGCTTTCTTTACTGCTTTATTAGGTAGATATTATTTCAATTAGGCCATTAAAATCCAGGTTAGGAGTGTAAGCTAATAGGGGACCACCTGTTAGATAAAGTGTATTTCATAATTTAAAAGGAAACCTTAATGACTGTAAACTGAGAATAGGTTAATTCTTCTTGCGTGTCTATTCTACTCAGTACACATAGGATAGGTTACAACTGCAAAATTAGACCTAACAAATTTAGACCCCTTCTAAGGTTGTAACGAGACATTCTACATAAGACCATTGAATGCGGTTATCCTTTCTAGTTGTCTGCCATTATACCAATTCCATTTTTAATAGTAAGGCTTACCACCCAAACATCCTATAATAATCTTACAAAAATTCCAAACTGCTTTCTTTACTGCTTTATTAGGTAGAATATTATTTTAATTAGGCAATAAGAGACACAACCCATTCTTTGGGTCGACACCCGTACTTACCAATCACTACACTATACATGATAGGGTACACTACTCTTTAGTGCGTAGGAATAGTCAATGTAGTTAGGGTTATATAAATGTAAAACCTAAGGTAGTTTCTTTTAAAGGAAATCACGCATTAATTCCTTTATGAAAATGTGAATGTATTGAATGGCCTAGTTAGTATCTCAACTATCATGTTTGAAGGTCCTCTGTATTAGACTGGCATGTGAGAATGTTCACTGTGTCATTGAATTTCATCTTGTAACACTTATAAAGTTTTTTTGATGATAAACCCCTTTCATATGATATTTACCAATTATATCTTATTTGCAGAAGTCATAACAATTGACTCATATACAAGCTCAAGCAATGAGACACTGGAGAGAAGCTAAGAGTGAGCAAAAACTGCACCGCAAACCGTAAAACCACAAAAAGCTGCACCACAAACCGCACCACGACAAAAACTGGTGGATCGGTTTACAAA